>JABFPJ010002684.1:0-18609 GCA_022817425.1 Gryon sp. ZL-2020
TTGTTTTTTTTTTTTTTTTTTTTTATTATTCTCGATATTTGGAGTAGTATATTCATTGATAGGATGCGATTGCTCAGAGACTTCAGCAAAAAAGAAGACTATTTCTTTGTTAAAAACCCTAGATGCATTCTGAATAAATAAATGTAAAGTAATAATCAATATAACTATACAAGCCATTCAATCATGGAGATTATTTATTATTTAAGACCAGAATTTCAGGGAAAAATGTTATCCTATCTAATTATTGAAATTCAATATTCTTGATGATTTCCAGACATATTGAAAGAGGGATGATCAGATTGTACAATAAGATGACACTCGAAAAATGTCTATCTGATAGTCATATAATAAGAAATTAATTGTTCATAACAATAATTTCACCCCAAAAAATTTGTTTATCAGTATGCAAAGTCAGAAGGCAAGTTTTAAGGAGGAGTTCATTCATATAGTAAAGTGCAATATGATATTTACAGTTTCAGTAAATCACTACAACTGTTATCATTCTGTCAAATTCGTTTTATTGTACTGAAAAGAATGGTAATATTGTGGCCTTTATCTTTGGTTTCGTTATGGTTCTTAGGATACTTATGTTTTTTCTTGAATATGGTAAATTCAATTCCTCCATCAATTCCTTCAAATTATATAAAGTATTTAGTTTCTCATGGCATATAGTAGTTTGTTGGTAGAAAAACGTATCACAAGTATTCATTAGATCAAATCAATCAATCAACATTACAGATTAGAAAATGGTTTATTGTATCGGGTAGAAAAACCAGGCAACCGCAGCACGCTGTGACTTAATGCGTATTACTAAGGTACACATTGAAAAGATTTTAATAGAAAATCGGCTCCGACTTTTGGTAAAGTTGATAGAGACAAGTACAGGTACATATAGAACAAATATATGTGGTGCTTGTTCTGAGGATCAGGTTGACCCAATAGATATTGTAGAAGATAACATATATTTTGTGATTAAAGTGCCAGTAAATACTGTCTTAAACAATCTTGAAATTTTGTTTGATTCTAATAAAGTTAGTGTAGTATTAATTAAATTAAGAGACTTTTTAGTTAATTATCCTGTTTTTAATCAAATTAGCCATAGTTTATTCTTATTCTTATATAATAGTTGTTCAGTAGATAAGTTAGTTGATAGTTTATACTGCCAAAATGGCAGTTTTTATTAAACCTAATAGTATCTCCCGACATATTGTCGATGATGAATTTGAGATTAAGCCGATGACAATTCATGAGTTTCTTGATCTACATGGAGGTCAGACTTTTAATTTTTCTGACTTGCAAAATGAATTTGCAAAGCATTGCAAAGATTATAAAGATGATTTGTCCCGGAATGTTGGTAGCAGAGCATTATCTTTCTGCTCGAAGATACTGTACCAGGTAGGGCCAGAATCTCGCAGAGCAGAGAAGAAAAAAGACAATAGAGTGTGGGTATTCAGTTTCAAGTATGATGATGACGGACATGATGACGTACATATTGTTTATGTATGCACATATAGGACTGATAATGTCCAGTACAAGCAGGAGAATGCTGATAAAACAATGGTTGTTTCAATAAAACAAGCAGCACTCTTGGCGATGGTGACATTTAACAAATTGACGGCATTAAACATGGTCACGGAAGTATTACTGACTCCACTTGCTGGAGCATGCTTTCCGAGAGATAGTATGGGAAAAATAGCTAAATTGCTAGGTGTGACAAAGAAAGCTGCCAACGTCATTGTAAATAGCAGTGCACAGAGTGGTGGACAGCACTTGAAGGAGTCAAATGCCACAGTTGCACTTGTAGCAGCATATATGGCTACAAAGAAATTAAAAGATGATGAAATGAGCGATCAGAATGATACGGATGATATTGGAAAATGTAACGGCGAAGAAATGGAAGACGAGAATGCTAACGGAGTGACTGAGAAATCAAGTAAGACGGATAAAGAATTAGATGATTGAGATTAGATTAGGTCCCAATATCCACACTAAGCCAGAAACAAAACTCCAAAACTTTTTCATTACAAAAAATGACTGTTGGATAAAAAAAAACAACTAATTGAAAGAGAAAATTCAATAAACAAAAAAAATATTAAAAAACCCATTTTAGAGTGAGAGCTGTTCCTTTAATTATGCCATATCCATTTGTATATTGATATATCTTTATAATAATATCGTATAATTCACTATTTTATTCTTAAAGACTTAAATACTTTATTAATATATCAATTATGTAATCTCTTAATCATGGTATAATTATTTTGCACACTTCATTTTTTTCAAGTTGAGCACCACATTGGCATATTATTAAAACTTTTCAATCGACTTTATCAAAAATGTCTCAGTTTAAAATGCCTTTTAAAAATATTTAATTCAAAAGCATTGTATTTTAAACTGAAACGTGTTTTCATTGAAATCATTTATTTTATAAGAAAATACATATTGCAATGAAGCAATTATATATTTATATATATAAATTACTTTTAGTGGAAGATGCTGATACGTTAAATTCATATATTTGTAAAATTTGTTATCTCAATCACTCGAAAAAAATAAATTTGTTTATAAATAAAAATTTGAACATAATCTAAACATAAACAATGTATACATTTGAAAAACATACAAAAATAATCTTTAACAAACAAATTACGAGAAATAAAATAATATGAAATATTATTATAAGATTGAACATGTTATATACTATCTGAACTGATTTGACATCTTTTTGTATTTCAATAGAAACATAATATAGATTCTATGTATATAAACAATTAATATAATTATAAAACCATATGAAACAATTTAACACATTATTTCGCAATAATTTACAAAATTGAATAAACATCGGAAACATGCAAAATCCCAAAAATTGCCGGTCATGTTTTATAATACTAATTAAATAATCTACCTTTTCGGTATTTTTTTCGTAACAAATCATTCAAGTATACTATAATATAAATTATAAATTTATAAATGCTTAAGGAAATTAATGAGATTCATATATAATAAGTACAATTCATTCGATCACATATAAATTTCTTATACTAAGTATTTACGGCACGTGGACGGAAGATTATTACCACATATACCTGTGTGTATATATTGATATCCAAATCGTATTTACACTCATTTGAAATATTGTATTAAATATTGTGTTTATAAATTAATACTAAAATTGGCATATGTTTTCTATGATTATGTTAATATATCGACGGTTCCGAGCAACTTTGTTGTAAGTTAACATTTCATTGAAACTTTTGATCCATACGGCAAACTGTTGTATTTTTCTGTTAAAATTTTTAACACTAGAACTACCGGCCTAAAATCAATATCATTTTATTCGTCGATATTTTCTTTTAACAAATAAAAATTAAAGTTCCAAAATATAAAAGCATTAATGTTTCATTACTAAACTTTCATTACAAAACCGCATAATTTATAATTTTTTTGATAAAATAGTTATATAAATTATTTTGAAAATGTACAAAGACGTCAAATTGACGCATTGGTAGTTCTAGTGTTAAACATTGTAACTACAATTTTGACAATAACTTAACGAATAAAATGCTATAATACCTTTTCCTGATATCGGCATTACAAAAATGTCATTCTATTACAACAAAGCTGCTTCAGACCGTCGATATATCTATACTTATTCAACACAATTTTTCAACAAGATCGTTTCAAAATTATTATAAGTAATTAATTTAGAATTTTATCTTTTTTAGACAATAAT
The DNA here is from genome assembly GCA_022817425.1 of Gryon sp. ZL-2020. Lineage (NCBI taxonomy): Eukaryota > Metazoa > Arthropoda > Insecta > Hymenoptera > Scelionidae > Gryon > Gryon sp. ZL-2020. The sequence continues at coordinate 3,737 of JABFPJ010002684.1, forward strand.
TTCAGCATAATAAAATATTTTACAAATTACAAACTAAAAAGCATCTGAAAATGAAGAATTATTTACATTGTCTCTCATCAGAAATATACAAAGAAACTTCAGGTTCTGAAATATAAAAATAAAATATACAACAAATTAGATATACTTTAAAATTCTAAATTAATTTTTTCGGTCCTGACAATATTGAGCGCAATGAATATATCTTTTTAATAAAATTGAAAACCACTTTCCACTTCATATTTTCACAAATCATAAGTCTTAAGATATATATATACAAATTATTTATATTTTGCTAGAAAAGAAGTTTTATAAAGAAAATTATTTAAATATATACAGCAATAAAATGCACATTTGCTTTTGTTAGTTTCATTGTCATTTTAATGTAAAATTGCTGTATATTATTGGGATCTTCTTTTCAATTTTGAAATTCCCAGAATATATTTACAAAATTACAACAAAATGTAACAAATAACAAAATAAAAAAAGTAGACCGTCAGGAATATAACAATATTTGTTCGTCATACATTTGCTTTCGCTGTATCACATAAAAACATCGTATTAAAAATTACGTTAGATTACCAATTCCATATTAGTGATTGTAATTGGTATATATATTATAAAATATTTATAAATAACTTACACATTATACTTACTTTATACATTAAATTGGAATTGTATTAAAGTAAAACGTCGTTTATACTTTCTTACTGCACGTTGTTACATTAAAATATCCTGCAGAATGTGTTGTCTTGGTTTATTGCTTTATTCTGTCATCATATAAATTCCACTATTATCACATCCCAGACTCCGCAATGCCTTCATCATCTGTTCAAAGAAAGAGAAATAATTAATAATTGGATTGATGAATAATAATGATTATTATTTACCTGATACACAAATCGATAAAATGTGAAAATTTAATATTTGCTTATACTAAGCAGATGCAAATATAATAATTTCTAAAAGGACATGCAATTTGCAAACTTAATCTTCCACATTGTTTTCATTTTTATATATATATATATAAATTTGTTTTATATGTGACAAATAGTTTTCGAAATTGCTTTATCATATGCATATATATCATAATTATTTATGAGAAAAATAAATATACATTTTCTTTTAAATGAATCATCCTGCACAGTTCTAGTTATTGATTTTACTAAATGATAAAAAAATACTAGTCATTACAAACAAGATAAAATCATATAACTTTATACATTAGGCACATCGTTCCTAATATATGTCATGTGTCGCTCTAAATTAGCTAAATGCAGAATAGAAGCGCTCAATTAAATGTTAATGAAGAATTATCTAAAATATTTTGAGTTGTTACTTTAATTTAATTAGTTAATTAGTTGAACAATAAATAATTTGTTTTAAAATATTCAATTAATTTATTGTTTATGATATTTGTAAAACTTTATTATTAGTCTTTGTCTTTATTAATTAAGTCAATTAATAAAGTGTATTTAACATAATAATAGTTTTAACTAAAAATAAAATAGTTATATTATTTCACTTGAATTAATATTTTGAATAACCTGCAAATATCTTCAAAGATATGCATTTATATATATTATTATTTTAAATATTAAAATAATAATATGTATTAAATATTAAAAAATATATATAATAGTATTTAAAGTTTCAAATGTATTATGTTCAGCCATGTTTAAGCAGTAAATAATCATTCATTATTAATAAGCATTTACATACACGCGTTAAATTGAAATTAAAATAAAAAAAAATTTTTTTAAGTTTATTAAACATTCCAATGTTTCTGTAATTAAAATTGACTATAATAATTATTATGATGATTGAATAATCAATTGTAAACATTGAATTATATATTTTAATAAATAATAAAAAAATTAAAGGTAAAGATTTATTAAAAGTAAATTCATGCGCTTAAATGCTTTACAACAATAATTTTAATAAAAAATTATAATATATTATGTAACTAGAGCAATAAATACACAATTATATGTGTAAAACACAATCGTGTACTTATAACTCTGATTGCATAAAACACTATTATTGTGCATATTCAAAGATTGAAAGAATATAATAAAATTATTTGTAATATCATTCAATCGTGCAGGAATGAAAAACTACCAAAAGCTGTCCACATTACCCTTGGGACAAACTTCCGGAAATGAAGATCATCTATCGTTTCCAGTAGTATCAGTATTATCAGCTGTTTCAGCTGAACTCAAACTCATTCCTAAATTTAAGATCGAATAAATATTATAATTAAATGTCTTCTTTGTCCATTTAATTTTTATCTATGCAAATTTATTCAACTATATTTTTTTATATTGTGAATTATCTTTAACTGTAACTTTCTAACTCTGTAATTGATTTAAGCTTTTGTTCTTAAATTTTGCAGTGAATTGTATTCCTTAAAATTACCTTCGAATCCCTGATTGTCGTGTATTTCTCTTGGCGAAACGGCGGTGTCTTGGCCTTCAAGGACAGCTAATAAACACTGATGTATACAAATATACTGCTGCTCCGTTTGCACCATCCAAACACGCTCTTTTCTCATTGCCCAAACAATTCCAAAAATGTCGACGTAATCCGAGACAAGAATTTGCTGCAATATTCTATCCAATGTAATAAAGGTACCACTTCTTCCAACTCCCGCGCTGCAATGTACAACAATTGGCCGTTGATCCGGACGTACGCGTTCTCGGAACGCTCGCACAAATCTTGCCAATGTTTGAGGTGGATTAGGAACACCAAAATCAGGCCAAGTTGTAAAGTGGAAATGTTGAATTACACGTTTTGAGTCATTCTAGAAAAGATAATATAATGTCAATTATTCGTCTTCTTGTCTATTAAGTAAAATTACATAATTTACATAAGTAAATTAATTAATTAAATTATTATTATAATAACAAATTTGAGTTAATATCTATCTCAAACAAAGATATTATATAAGTTAAACAAACATTCTTATCACTTTAAACTTTATTTAATTATCCGTTAATCAGTATTTCATCTGTTACTGCAATAATGTAGAATTACATGAAAACTTGTTGTAATTAATTATATCTTATCATACCATAGTATACTGATCAATTAGTATAATTATTTAGATAATTTCATGTTATAATGTTATCAATCAAAACTTGATGAATTACTTTTGTCAGTGTAATTTTATGGATCACATCAACAATGAATGAAAAAGAAATAATTAACATAAGTAATTAATAATAAAGTAACAAAACAGAATGAAATGACTTACTCGGCACAGCATAAATTCAGTTATACTCCAGTCGGGATAATGCGTTTCATTCAGTATAGTCACACAAATATCCCCGTAATATGCTGGCAAAGTGTTTTCAGGCCAGTAATGATCGCACTTTTCTCTTCCTTTTTCGATACACCTCGTAAGCATTACGATAGCTCTACTATTACTTTCCCAAACCATTCGCCAAAAGTCATCTCTTGTTGAGTGCAACGGACCTTGCGTTACAATAAATTCTCTTGGAGAATTATGACCCTGAAAATGTATTGATGAAATGTGAGAATAATATAAATGACATAAATTCTAACAATGTTAAAAATGCATTGTAATGCAAAATGTAAATTATAAGAATAACTGAATGTTTATTTACCGGTACGTAATTAGCGTTAATGTAATCCGATCCTTCTTCATCGTCAACCGGTTGCAGTTTAAATCTGCTGTGATCGTATGGTAAAATATTAGTGAACCGATTTTTCGGTCGATTACATGGCAAATCAGCAGCAGTGCATGGTTGATCGCGTCCAATGTGTTTCAGTTCTTCAAACTCTTCTGAAAAACGGAAATCAGAATCGGCAGACATCAAACGATAATGCTCTGCAAAATTTTCCACGCGTATTGGACGACTGAAATATAATGTTTAAACAAATGAGTTAATATCGTTTTCCTTTGAAAATCATTTTCCTTAATTTCCTTGCTTCGATTAAATATGAATCATTAAAATATGAAAAAGAAGATAGATTTACCTAGTTTCAATCACACTATCAGGTAACGACAAATCATCTGTCGTTCGCGTTTCAGTTGTTTTCCTCCTTTGATTTTTCCTTTTATTTCTCTTTCGAATTAATAATCCAATTCCCAATAATGTTAATAACATTACTATTGGTATTGTTACACCAGCAATAATTGCAGTGTTGTCTTTGTCTGTAAAGTAACAAAACATTTGTCTGTTTAAAATTCAAGAGGAAAAAATTGCTCTTTTGATTGCGCACAAATTGTACAAAATGAAAAGGTTCAATCATCTTACTTATAAATCTATAATTCAAATATAAATAATAAATCTATAATTATATATATTAATATATATAATAAATAAATCTATAATTCAAAGTACATTTGTGCTTTTCTCTGACTTTTTGAATTTTTTTACAAATAATGCATAAATAAACTGATTAGAAATAATATTACACTTTGTGATAACAAAATTTAATGTTGTTATATAAAATGTAACTTTGCTTAGATTAAACATTCTATTGTTTCAGTTTTACTTAACATATTTTCTATTGCAAAAAGTAATTAATAAATTATTGTTAGAATACTAGAGAACATTTTGTTATATTACCTTTAAATATTAAGCGTATTTAATATCAAAATAAACAATAAAGACATATTTAATAATCAATATAAACATTTAATAATATACATTTAAATAAAGTTATAAATATTTGTTACTAGTAGAAAAAGTTATTGATTTTGTGTAAAAAATCAGTTGTTTTTTTATAAAGTTACATGCTTTCATCACGAATAATAACACAACAAATATTTTATTGATTAAATTTACCTGCAGCCAATAATCCTTCGTAATGATATGTGAGTAAAACATAAATTATTAATAATTAATTGTCTCACTTTCTATTTTGAAATTTATAAGCTGACAACTTTTTCTAATTTCTCCAGTGAAGATACAATACAGTTATATAATAACTGCTTTATGAAGGTTCATATATTTTCAAATCTATATGCAATATTAATTATACTTACCAGTTTGCAAAGGGAAACTATAACTTGTATCAGTAAATTTATCTGGTGCAGTGAACGCCCGTACTTTGACACGATAAGTTGATCCGGATTTCAATGGACCATTACAGTATCCTATTTTGTTTTCACAATTTTCCACACCGATAGTAAAGTCTTCAATTGATCCATTCTTAAATGGATAGTAAGGTTCCATTACCTTAACAAGTAAAAACGGATGATTTAAGTATTAATTATTATTATAATAATAGTCAAATTATTTTAATTTTTTATTATCAATAATTTTTACTCACTTGGTATGGTGGCCAAATGCTATAAGCTTGAACGTCTCTCCAACTGGGCATTTCAAGACCAGATGAATTTTTGCTATCGTCTTCAGCAACAATAATTGTGTACGATATCACAGCGCCATTTTCTTCACTAAAATAGTTCTTCCTAAAACGTATTTGCAAAGTCGTACTACTACGACAAACTTCAGTTGGAACAACTTGCACAGGTGGCTTTGGTGGAGCCAGAATGGGCATCTTTTGTTTCCAAGTTACTTCCGGACCAAAACCAATTTTGGTTTCAGCTTGAATACGGAAAACATACGTTTTGCCAGGAATCAATGACTTGATGACACCGTGAAATTCATGCGGTCGAAAATCTTTTTTCTGTGTATGATTTGATCCCTGCAAAATAAAAGTTTAAGTTGAATTTAATCATTTAAAAATAATACAATTTATGTGAAATTTTATTGATGAATTAGAAACTCTGTAAATGAGTTGGAATTAAAAGAAATAGAAAAAAGATAATACAAATATTTGGTGAATATATATAACTGAAAATTTGTATTATCACGAAATGCTTCTCATTTTAACTTGTTCATTAAAGAAACTTATTTTGTGTAATAAAATTGAAACTGAATCAAGCAAATTATATACTATTTTATTATAAAAAATTAACTTCTTTAATGAAAACGTTGAAACAAAAATCATTTCGAAATAAATTAAATTGTATTTCCGGGAACTACAAATTTTTAGTTGTCTAAAAATATATAATACAAAAAATGATGTCCATGCATTTTGTATTTCTTTCAATTCCACCTTATTTGAAGAAAAATGAAAAAACTATTTTACCTCCAAACCATATGTAATACTAAATCTTCGAATAATACCATTTTGTTCTTGGTCTGGCAAGGACCACTCGAAACTAATTTCACTTGGCTGAATATCAGTGGGATGGAATTTGTTGACTTTACCGGGGTATGATTCGCTGGTCGTGAAACTTGCACTAATTGGATGCGAGCGTCTGAGATAAGTCGATTCAGTGCCAGATCGGACAACTAAAGTGAACGTGTAATTTCGATGGGGCTTTAGATCATATATCGTGATACGATTCACGTTGGTTATATTTTGTACAAAATTGCCGTCGGCATTGATGTACTGAACTTCAAACGCATCGTACTCTCCTTGAGGCGAATCCCACACCAATGTTACTCTCGTATCATTTATATCTATAGCTTTAATCTGCGTTATTGGTTCAGGATCTGCATTTCAGAATAATATTATATAAAACATATCCATTACTTATTTATAAATGTATCATTTTAATATGCATATTATTTATATTTTACATCAAATATAGCATAACTACTTTGTTATATATGAAAAAAATAAGCAAAAATATTAAATTTTGATTTACATAATCGATCCTGTCTAAGAAGCGGTCTGCTTTCGACATTTTCACTGACTGTCCACATTGTAACATTGTACAATTTTCCTGGTATTAATCCAGTAAATGTGACTTTCGTATCTGTATCATTGATATAACGTTCCTTAGTTGTATTTTTATCGTCACTAATTCGGAATCGATAAAGATCAAAGCGGGAAGACTGAATTGGTGTTGGTGTGTATCTTAATGTTAAGGAGTCGGATAAATTCTGATCAACTACTACAACGACTTCTGATTGTATTAGTGGCACTGTAAATCACAAAAGTACGAATCAAATCAATGACTTTAAGTTATCTGATAACAAAAATTAATTAATATAAAATATATTGCGAAAAAATACTAACTGGTTCGTGTTGTAAACATGGCAACATTACTAACAAGATCATAAGAGTTTGTAATAATACTAAAAGAATATTCCACTCCTGGCGTAAGTTCACTAACGACAACTCTTTCAATATGCTCAGCATTGTCATTGAACGTAAATTCATCGGCGTAATGACTTTCAGTAAAGTTTTTGCTTTTGATAATTCGCGGATTTTCTGTAGGCCACCATTTTAACGAATAATATTCTATTCTTCCTTCTGGCCTTACCCATTCCAAAGTTACGTTTGTTGAATCAATTATAGGCGTAACATTTGATACCGGATTAGGTCCTAGACAAACAATCATTTTACAATTGTATTTTTTCTCTTATTATTATAATTATTTTCTAAATGACAACTGACGTATAGAAAATTCACTTACGAATTGTATGATTAACTTGTAATGGATGCAGACTTTCAACACCATAACTAATTGTATTGACTTGGATAATATATCTTTCTCCAGGAGTCATATCAGTGACTTCAGCCTCTGTGTCCTTAACATTCGGCAACTTAACCCATTGCGGATCGTCTTCTGTACGATAACGAATGGTGTAGTCACTAAATATGGAATCTGTTGGAGCTTCCCAATGTACAAGTACTGCATTATTTGTTACTTTTTCAATACTTAAATTTCTCGGGGGATGAGGTACTACAAGAATATTCGTTAATCTTATTAATGTTGTATTTTAATATGTACATTTAATGTCAATTGATCAAAAATTATTTGTACTTACATACTGCTTGGAAGAATCCATGAGGTTCACTACGTAATCCATGACTAATCGCAAAAACTTTGACTTCATATCCAGCGCCAGGATAAAGATCTTCAATCATAATATGAGATTCTGTAGTAAGAGTCGAGGTACTTTCGCCAGTGTCATTACGATTGTGCGTAACTTCAAAGCGGTCTTCGCGTGAATTTACGTCACTTTTCCATGATACATTGAGACCTCGCTCAATTGGTCTAAGATCTTCAATTATAGGACTGGATGGTCTAGTTGCCTGATATATTATTGTCTCATTTGATTCAACTTTTTTACTAATTGCTTGTACAATTATCGAGTAATTTCGACCGGGTAACAAAGCATCCAAGGCAATCTAAAATCAACACAATTTATATTATTATTCAATAGATAATGAATATGCAAATGTAAAAGAGACTGGAGAAAAGTTAACATTGAATTGGAATTTAGCGACATCATACATTTTGCAGTTGAACAACTAATCGCAGAAATATGTATATCAATTTATCTAAGTGTTTCTGACTTGTTATCAAATTATTTGTGAATTTAATATGTACAATTTCTAACTGTTATTCGTATCTCGAGTCTCCTCTAAAATACAAATGTGAACCTTTGTTTTGTTTGTTATTAATATATTACTATCTCCACCAATAGTAGTTTCGACTTCGTGATATTGAACTTTGTAACTATCTTGTGTACTCGCTGGATCTGGCATCCATGATACTTCTACCATCCATTTATCGTCAACTACTGCTGTTAAATTTTTTACTGGTAATGGTTCTGTGAAACAAGTTTAAATTAATATAGAAACAAACTTTCTTTATATCTCTGAATTACACTCTTTGCTAAGAAAGATAAAACCTACTTAAAGTTACGTCCCCGTTAGCATTCCAACTAGTGACTTTGCCAGACACTGTTTTAACAATAACTTGATAAGTTTTGCCTGGCTCGAGATCTTTAAATTCCCATTTTGTTTCATCAATTATGCTTCTCGTAATTGGTGTGATTCTTCGATTTCCACCAAGAGATATTGTATATTTATCAAATTCGGACGTCCCATTAGGCGGACTCCACATCACCACAAATGACGTGGAAGTTATGGAAGCTTTGTCAAACGTCACATTTAATGGCCTCAAAGGAACTGTTCTATATTGCGCTGTGGTCGGTGTTGATGTCTCATCTTCGGAAACAGTTTGGACTGATATATTGTATGCCCTTCCTAAAATTAACATATAAATATCTCATCAGTTATTTGAAAATAAAAACATAACTTTTGCCATTCAATTTATGTAAAACATTTTATATAGAAAATCTAGATTATTGGCAGTTTTATATTGTTATATTTCACAGTGTTTTTTTATATAATAAACTGTGCTTCAAAATAAAAAAATTATATCAATCTGAATTTGTACAGTATGATGAAGATATGCCTGCTCTGTTTCTTTGTTTAACTTATTCGTTGAAGCAAAGTTAAACAGAAACATAACATATCGAAAAGACCAGGCATATTCTCATCATACTGTATTACGCTTATCAAGCAAATTCTTGACATTTTAGTCTTTTTATTTTATATATTCGCGTTGAAAAAAATCATAATATACACTGGTATAATTAAAATAACAAGATCTTATATTCTATTAATTACTCTTATTTTTGAACATGTCTTTCTTTAAAGTGATATTTTTTAGCAGGATTTCATAAATAAACAAACATTGCATGAATGAAAAAGTTAAGCGGCGTTGCCAATATTCTAAGATTACCATAAAACGAAGAACTTTAATAGAATAGAATTAAGAGTTTAGTATTTAACTCACCAGGCACTAAGTCCTTAAATGCAGCCTGCGCTGGTCCCGGAGGCTCTCCTTCTTTTTCTACATAAAGTACAGAATCAACGGCATCTGCGGGATCGATGCTCACTTTATAGTGAGTATAAATTCCAACAGGATATGGAGGCTGCCATAACACAAGCAGCGTGGTTTCATTTCTGAACCACACGATAAACTTTCCAGGTGTATTAGGCTCTACAAAGTCAAAAGTTATTTATTAGCCTCTCCTATCTTCATGTACATATTCTTAGATGCATCAGACAAATATTCAACTACAAATTTACGAAAATACTATTTTTCCATATTTTATATTTATTTTAATAAAATAGATATATATATATATATAATTTGACACAATTTATATTAAACGTTGAATGACATACTTGTTGTGAAATTTCGACTTGTATAAGCGACACTCTCCTTAGTATCGAGTACAGTGAACAACTGTAAAGAGTACGTAGCGCCTGGATTAAGATTATTTAACGTGTAAGAAGTTGCATCTGCTGGTATTAAACTTGTCAATGGCTTCTGAATTTCACTGAAGTTTTGCACTCGTAATCGAAAACCGGAATAATTGCCCTGACTCGGTGGCGCCCAGTGAACTATCGCTGTTTTGCCATTCAACACTGACACGGTCAAATTTGACGGTGGATCAGGCGCTGCAAATCAATCAATGAATTAATCAATAAGTAAAGTACAAGTTGCATATTGTTATACAAATTTAATTATATGAAGTACTTTTTTGGTTAACAAATGTATTTAAATTAAGTAAATAATTGGAGAAAAATGTATATGAATTACCTGTAATAATGGAAGCTGTCCATGTTAATAAGTCTAGAACTGTACTATTACTATAATATAATCGAAATTCATATTTCGTTCCCGGAAGTCCGTTTTGAAATTTAATAACATTGCCAATATCTCGCGCAGCGATCGTAGTGTTTGAAACTGGAGTGCCTACACTAGGTGTATATTCTAATCTGTACCAAGAATCTCCTTGAGTAAAATTTTCGGGAATTTGGATAGCCAAGTCTGCTGAGTATGTGACCTGAAATACATAATGCACGCATTAATCTCCACTTTACAGTTACATTTGATTAGATGTGTTTAGAAAGCAAGATTCATTCGACGTAAGAATTAATTAAATGTTAAAATTAAAGAAAAAAGTTAATAAATCATACGTCATAAAAAGTTGCTGCTGATAACATGGAAAAAACGAAAAGTTGATACGTGTAACACATTTAATATATAAAAATAAAATAATATATGCGTCTGTTGATAAAAATTAATGCATGTTTTTTTTAACGAAAAAAGTAACGTCAAATACATACATTCTTCATTTTTAATTAATCTGTCTATAATTTTGCATTTAATAAGATTTTAAATTTATATGCCAAAAGTGTGATGTGATAATTGACACTTTAGAAGGAAATGTTCAAATTTGATTAATGCTTGGTGATTACAATTTGGAAATTCTCTTAAATGTAATCAGTTATTAAAATAGAATAGAAGAGAAAAAAACATTTTTTTCTTCACAATCAATTTAAAGTGCAATTATCATAAATTCAAAACTGGGAAACAATGAAGTTATGACAAGATTTTTCATACTGATATTAAACAGTTATCATACTCATTACATTATTAGACCTGACTTATTGCAAAGAAATGAATTATGCTGAAAATTATATAACGTAAATGACTTTGTTCGTTGAACAATAATATAATATAAACATGATATGATAAATTCTTTATTTGCATTATAATATTCTGTATAATAAAGTATATAAATAAAAAATGTCATACATTTAAAGAGTTTCTTTAAATAACTTATCATTATAATTTCTAAACTATTTTTCTGGTATTTTTTAATATTCCGTAATGATTTAAAAGATTAAAAAAACGAGTATGGCATTACGTTAGTAATTAAATATTATATGGAAACGTTGATGAATCATCACATTTATTTGCAAAAATGCAATTGCTTATATATAAATAACTGAATATTATCAAAGAATGGTAAAGATATTATTCATTTCGTTTACAAACCACGGCTATAGAAATCAGTTATTTTGCATATACAAAATAACTGATTAAAAAACAATCGTGAATTTCATTTGATTGTAAACAATAATTGTAAAACTACCTTCTTTTTGATAAATTATAATTTAAAAATTCATATTATTATATCACAAATGAATAAATTATCTGAACTTAGCATAAGACTAAATGAATTAATTTAAGTATATAACAGAAACTTAAAATTAATATAAATAAATGAAAACGAAATAAAAAAGCCAATTTATGTTTATATTCGAATAAATATGGAATTACATAATTCAAATAAGTGAAATTACAATAAAAGCATATACAAGGAATGAAGTAATTTTGTTTAAAAGTAACTTTGCAAGTAATTGGCAAATAGAAATATGAAAATATTGTATATGAAAGGTGGTCTTTGTTGTGTAACACTTGTTGCAAAAATTAGTAGGTCATAATGTTCAACTTAGAATCTTTCGAAAAACGTGTGAAAGTTTTTATCACTGCAAAATCGAACAACTTATAAAGTGATAAAAAACAAAAAAAGAAGCAAAATGTCAAAATAGCAATTTACCTCCAACAGAAAGTATACCAGCAGGATTGAAAAGCAGCATTGTTTCAAGTGTTGTTGCAACAGCATCGATACTTTCCACATATTTTGTTGGTGGGCTTTATTTAAGGAATGGTTGGAAATACGATCGTTTCGCGATGTGCGTCAAAGTGATGAGATTTTTTTGGGTCGTAAGGTGTGACCGAAACTTATAAGTGACAGATGTAGGAATAGCAGCAGCCCATGCTGCTATTCCCTGTCATTGTACTGCAATCAAACACCTGTCGACTATGCATAGGTGTCATGTTTACCGATCGAGAATAATCGCCGATTTCCTCTCTCGAATCTTTTGATAATAAATTAAACATTATATTAATCATTTTATATATAACTGAAAAATGCATTTTTTATAAAAAAAAAGTTTAAATCTTTTTTTAAAAACATGTTAATGCAAACTGGAATCTCAATCAACAGGTTAATTCTAATAAGCATTCCAAAAACTATTTACGTAATTGAAATTACGAAACGAAATTGCATTTTTTTCGTGAAGAAAGCAAGTATTGGATAAATAAATGAATATTTTTGAAAAAAAATCATACTTTGGATTAAAAGTATTGTTTGAGATTCATCGTTGTACAAAATACGTTTTTGTTGTAAAGTACAATCGTTTCTGGCCAAGATCATTTGTTCAGAATACAAATTACAAAAATTATCATTCTTTTCGTAATTATTCAATTGAAACAAACTAAAACTGTAGTTACCGATCAAGAAAATCCGCCGATTTGTTTGCTTTATGTTGAAAATCTATTCATTCATGGAATGTAAAAGCTCGTTTTCACCACTCCATCCTTTCACAAACTGTGTCATATATCGACAAAAAACTAACAAAAAAAAGAAGAAAAAAAAAGAAAAAAAGAGGAAAAGCTACAGTCGTTGTGTGATTTGCATTTGTTGTTAGATCCAGGCAAAGTATTTGTTGTTTCGCAACGAGCGACGAGCGGCCGTTCCTTTCCTTTTTTTCATTTGATTCGCGACCTCACCATTTTGACCAATTCGTGCACTCGTCGTCGGTTTGATTTTTGCCACGAAATTGCAACATAATCATCGATGAAGAAACTTTGGACGCAACACTCACAAATGTCGACGCACAACAGAAAAAAAAAAGAATCGACAGACAGGAAAATGAAGAGAGCTGGAGATGCGCGATTCGACCGACTGGCTGACGACGGCACAACTTTCGACCGTCTCGGTCGTGTTTTCCACTACGATCCCCGGCCGACTCTCGTCTGACCCCCCGCGCGCCGCCAAAGTCAGGGAGTGGTTTATCCGCGTCTCTTTTGCGCCTACGTTTACTTTCAATCGCGCTGTCCTTGTCGTACAACGTTCACACGAGAGTAACAGGAACTCGTTTCAATGAGCATTTGAACATTTGACTTTCGGATTTGTAATTACTTGAAACTCATGTTTATATACATGTTTCGGGTGTTATTTTTTTCGAAATTTAGACTCTGAGTTTTAATTTGTTTTTCAATCTTTTGCTATTCTTCGTTTATCTCCATTAGCTTGTGCAAATCACGTGAAACGTCTCACTTCATAGTTGTTTTTTTGCTTGAAAAACACGTTTAAATTTGTTAGACAAAATTAATATTGATTGCTGACTTCTGAGATTCCGTTTTTTAAGTTTTGCTTTATAAACGTGACTGAGGCTTAAATCGAATTTCACTCAAAATTGATTTTTGGTAAAAGTCAGAAATCACCCGAAATATTTGCAAGTTTTATTTGAAAATAGGTTGTTAGTAATTAAGAATATCACTAATGACATCACTTAACATATCACCATGATTATTACAATGGATGTCATCAAGCATATTATGAATATCATCATGGATGTCATCATGGATATCATAATTGATGTCACCATAGACGTCATCATGTATATCCTGGATGTCAAGATGGATATGACGATGATGCCCAGGATGACATGATGAATGTTACATGGTTGTTATCATGGATATCATGAATATCATTATGGATGTCACAATGGATATCACGGATATCATCATGTATGTCACGAAAGATGTCATGGGTATTATCATGGATATTATGAATATCATCATGGTTGATATTAACGATGACACAATGGATACTACTATAAATGTTACATGTTTATAATCATGGATATTATGAATATTATCATAAATATCGTGGATATCATAAATGTCAAATACCCTGATAACACAGTTTGCATAATTTTCATGCAAACTTTGCATAAATGGTTTGAACGAAGTTTGCAAGGAATTTGAACGCTACTGTGTCCGTTTTCCATCGTAATTTTTATGCAAACCAATTTTTTACTTAAACAAAATTAAAAATATATGAAATAACATTTATTTGTAATACACAATTTTCCAACGATAATATTCATAATATAAGAAACGCAAGTCTGAAAAAACATGTTGAAATAATTCGCCTTCGCTGAGATTCGAACGCACGAGTTTGAAGATACAAACGCAAGACGCTGACGCCAGGCTATCGAAGCTTCACAGAATAACTGTGAAAATCTCATATATTTAAGTTGCGTCAAAGGATGCAATTTAAAAAGAAAATAATAATAATAATGATGATAATAAT
>JABFPJ010002685.1:0-18608 GCA_022817425.1 Gryon sp. ZL-2020
AAAAATTTGTCATACAGTATAGTAAAAATTGCTATTCCGTATCACAAATGTTTCTATAATTCTAGTATTTTGAAAGTAAACAGATTTGTAATAATGTAAACAAAATATTTCTATGACAGCGCTGCTGCACAGTATAGTAATTTTTAATGTAATTTTATTTTGCGTGCACATATTAAATTATCATAATAATAACATTTCACATTGTTCTATATTATTGTATTGTAAATTATAAAATTCTGGTGTTTAATCGCCAACTTAAAAAATAATAATAAAAAATTTACATCCTAATTTTGTTTTAACTGAAATATTTCAAGCAAAATGAAAATTCAAATTTGTAGTATTTTCGATCGAACTTTTTAATATTATAGATATACAAACTTTGATTAACTACGACTTGTATTATAAGTTTGATCATTTTGCAAATCAAAGCATTTTTTGTTTTCACTTGTTGCTATAACTGTTCAAAGATAATTCGGAAATGATCTACAGATATAATTATAATTCCCTATTAATAGACAAGTTTCATATGGAAATACAGAAATATTTTATTTTTATCATTTTCAATGTTTGCGGACTCACAACAAGATACATTTAATATTATACTTTTTATTCATTAAATATATAAAAAGAATCAAAATTAATATTTCAGGTTATTTTATTTATTTTGTGAATTAATAAAATTTGAGAAAATAGCTTAATCATATTCATTTTATGTTCAAATTAGTGCAGAAAATAAACTTTTTTGTTGATTTTATTTCTATATGACAAAAATGTGAAAGGCTAAAATTTGACGGAAAAAAAAAGAATTAAACATTTATGATTACTTGAATATCGACTTTGTTAGTCAATATCCACGCGCATTTAATTCATTGAAGCAATTCAAAGATTCATTTTGTCGATAAATTCCAATTCCTTCTCAAACAGCAAACAACTGTCATTTTCTTGGTTTTGGACGCAAGAATGCAGTTGAAATTTACCTTTGAGTGTGATTGAATTGACCTAAATGTGAAGTCTTTTCTTTCCTTCAAATATCAAACTTTTTTGTTCCTTATTCTTTAATCTTAAATTTATTCTTATAATTTATACTTATGACAATTATAATCAAATCAAATGTTAATATTTAAAAATAACTGTTTGACAATTAAAATTTATTGGAAAAAAATGTCTTAAAGTTTTTTATTTAAAAATATATTTTATTACAAAAAATGTTTTCATTTATTTATGAAAAAAATTTTATTTAATAGAACATTTTTATTTATATAAAAATATATTTATTTTTTCTTTATTTCTCAACAAGAAATTACTTTTGTTCAATATAAGCGAAAGTAATTTACAATTTTCTTTCGCGTAAAAGCGTCGTCATCTCGCAGATTTACGATAATGTTCGAACTCATTAATCTCATTCACTTTTATCCTGTTGTAATTTAAACAAAAAAAAAACGTTCTAGCTTAGTTTACAAGAACACAAATTTTATATTAAATTCAAACATTATTACTTCCCGTGAGAACGCTTTGTTTTAGACTTTATATACCGATTTCTTGATACGTTATTCTATAGTTATTAAATAAAAGGAAACAAAAAATTGAGACTTTTTTTATAGACAATACAATAACATTTATAAGAAGAATTGTGACGTTTACAGAGATATTGAAAGATATAACATTCAATATCTTTTTAAATATTGTGTAACGAAACAATATACAATTTTAAATATATATTTTACACCGATGTATGAAAACATTTTATATGCTGTTGATATAACAAAAAGAAAGGAAACAAAGAATATCTTTTTTTAATACAATAGAAAAAGATGAGATGATAAATTTTGGTATAAAAAGAAGAGTAAATTCGAAAAAAAGATTTAGTAAAATTTTGAAAGAATATATATTCTATTCATTGTTTTAACTAAATAAATTGAACTGAATTCTTATTCCTCGGACATCAAAACGGTGATGTTAATCAACACATAAAATCCATGCTAAAAATATTCTATATTCTCACTTTTTACAATTTTACTTGCAATTAAAATGAAGTCATACGAAGAACTTATTTATTGTTTTTTTATCTTTATTATGTTCTACCAACATTACTGCTTTTCTGAACGATAGTAAATACGATTTTAAAAGCATAAGAAATATATACACTAAAAGAAATGTTCTTATTAAATTTACAAGAAAGTATTGTAATGCTGGGATATACGTGTTAATTTGATAAATATGTTTAGACTGTTTAGGAATTTCTAGAAAATGTCTATTTAATTTTATTTTATGATAGTAAAATTATTACGAAACAGTATAGTAAAATTTATCAAAACATAATGAATTAGTAGGAGTCATATCTCCAATACGACGATAGCTACTGTTTATGTTTCAGTGGATCAGTGGCTACGCGCGTGACTTCGTAATTGTGAGGACGGCGGTTCAATTCCTATCAAATTCTAAAAAACTTTGTTGTGTACATTTAATTACTCTTAAATTCAATAGAAATTGTTCGTGTCATAAAATTACACAAACAAATGAAAAATGACTAATTTTCACAATTAAATAAAAATAATAAAGCAATAATAAGAAGTATTAAAACATTTTTAAAAATTTATATGTATAATCAAAAATTACAATACCGTAAATTAAAACTAAACAACACTTCAAGTATATCCCAATGGTCCAAAATAGTATTGTAAAATATAACCACCATAATATTAAATATTACAAGAAAATTACTTTGAGTGTATTCATGCTCAGAAAAAATATTAACATAAATTAGTAGTCCAAGCATAAATTCAGGCAGACGCCTCGCGAGCTTTCGTATTCTAGGATAAATTAATTAGGCCATAATATAAGAAGATTCATGTATCTGTATTTACGTTAAAATGTTCTAAAATTCAACTTAAAATAGTAATACGAGAATCTTTAAGGTATAAACACTATCTTACATGCTCTTAAATACATACTATTCTTGTTCGACGATTTAAAATCCAATTTAAAGCTTTTAACTGCCGGCTTAAGAAAGATAGACTACTTAATTTTTTAATTGAACTGATTAAATTATTAATCAAAAAAGTTGGATTAATAGTTGTCTTGCCTCATAATAAACTAATGATTAAATTACTAACTGTAAATTATGTTCAAGCAAAATCGATGACTGATGCAGTAAAATGCAATTAAATTCTATGTTAAATAACATTTTTAATTACTTTTTATTTACGATTAAATTTTATGAATCGATTTAATAAAGTGTTCAAGTATGAGGTTGTGTAAGAAACAATCATAAACGTAAAGAAGAATAACGAAGAAAAAGAAAGGAAAGGAAATCTAGAGGGAAAACAAACTGCATAATATTTGAAACAAATTTTTTTTTCGTGCGAGACATTATTATCTTTTGCTGATCTTGGTATGTAAATAAGGAGAAATACCAACGTGCTTTATTCGAAAAATGTAAATGAAAAGTAAAATTGCATGATTTTGTTAAAACTGAGTAGAAACAAAGTACTTTTGAAATTAGAAAAGAACTGAACTAAAAGATCATTCAGTTCTAACTGATTCAAGAAATATAATTTTAACATAAAAATAATAAAAAACGTTTATACACATTTTTGTACTAACTAATTTAAAATATTCCATGATTAATTTACTTAATTTCACTTTTCGGTAAAAAAAATGTTCAATATTCCGAAAATGTAAATTAGAATAAATAATATTGCGACAGTTATTTAAGAGACGTGATTTTCCTGATAAAATTTATTTATGGAAATATTATTTTTGGACGTAAAATGAAAATGCTTTATAAGCGTACAAAAATTATCTCAGTTCATTAGATTTAATTTAACATTCATGAGATTTAATAGAGTAAAAATTCACGTGTAAGAAGTACATATATCCGCACAATGCATCATGATGTACTTGAAAGCGACAAAATTGCATTTTTACGAAGTGTGCAGGTGGCACGTTTCGCTTTCTCACTTACTTCGCCTTTTTTTACGAACAAGTGACGAATGATTCCCAGATACTTTTACTTGCTCAATACACATTTTCTTTCTACAAGTCTTTTGTTACACGATTGTTATTCCTTAAACGTTGTAATAAACATTTTAAGTCAAAATAAATGACGTCAGTAAAATATGCAACAATAAATAAGCAATCACGAACGATAAAAGAAATGGTTTTTTTATATTAAAAAAAAATTAAATGCGATTGAACTTGATAATAATTATTAGAAAGTACTTATAAAAAATGTCTTCGACAGATTTTAATAAATTGAACAATATTACCTGTGTACTAAATGAGACTGCATTATTACTGTATCTAATTATCGTAATTCAATTAAACAAAGCTATTTTCAATGAGAAACCTTAATTAAATTCATAGTCGAATTAATTTTATTATAGATTAACTTCGTTCATTATGTCCAAATGAATATAGTAATTGTTTATTTGATAAAGTAAGGAATGTAATTAAATAACATTTAAGTCCCGTACAGAAATAAATATAAGTCTAAATATATGTATAAATATATAACTTTTGCCGATAAAATATATTTGAAAATATATTTCAAATATATTTTTTTATATGTACATATATTTTTGCATATATTTTACAAATATATTTTTACTTATATTTTTACAAATATATTTTAGAAATATATTTGAAATATATATTAAATATATAACTTTTTGCCGAAAATATATGTACACATATTCACATATATTGTTGCATATATTTTGAAATATATTTTCTTCCGTTAGGGGTAAACATTTACTGACCATCAAATTATTAATGTGTGATATGTCGTTTTATTCAGATTTATATGGGGCATTCCACGTCAAGACAATACAAAATAAAAAGTGATGTTTTTGAAAAGTGAATATTTCAAGAAATTATGACTCGAAAACTATCAATCGCTGAAAGAAAAGTTAAATAGCAATATTGTTGAGAAAACACTTTTTGTTGGAAAAGCTTTTCTTTTTTAAATAAAACTTTTTTGTATCACATTTCTTCGTATTTTTTCGTTTTATACGATATGAAAAACAATGTTAAATTATGATAGTCTCAATCGATTTGCTTCACAATTTTGCTGAAATCATTATTGTAAAGTTTAGATTAAAAGATATACCAAATTAATATGCAAGCAATAATTGGCGTTCGTATTTGTTTTGTCTTATATTATATGTACATTCTTGAGAATTTGAGAAAACACATTTGAGAATAATTTACACTGAGGATAAAATGCAGAGGTAAAATGACTAATATTTTGAGTCAGAAAAAAGTAAAAGTTAAAATTGACTCAAAAAATGTAGTCAAACATCATATTTGACTCAGAAATATAGTCAAATGTAACCATTATTCCAGTTACAGCCGGTTTTACTATAAATAAAAGTTAAACTGTGTCTACAACACTATTTCTTACTCATGCCAACTTAAAATTTAGTCAAGTTGACCAAATTCGTAGTTCGGTTGCCTATATTCAGATTGTTTTCTTTTCATAATCTTAACCTAAATTGTCGGTGTACTTTGACTATATTTCTGAGTCAAAGTAACTCTGAATTTGAGTTGTGTCCAATTTGACTAAAATAAAAGTCAGAATTACACAAAGTCAGTAAAATTTTTCTCAGTGTACAACTCCAAAGTTACGGCCCACTGTAAAATTTTAACTATTTTTGGGTTATCTTGACATGAGATTTCCCATATACTAAATAGAACTTTAAGAAAAAAGTTATAAATGCAGTAAATAAAATATTAATAATTGTTTTCGAAGTTTAAGCTACACTCAGAAAAAAGTGTCATGAAAATGTACTATGTTTTATAATAGTTTGGGAATTTTTGCAAAAGAATATAAGTTTTACTATGTTTTAAATTGAATTTTACTATGTATTCGTTGAATTTTACTATATTTTCGTTGAAATTTACTATGTTTATATTGAAATTTACTCTTAAACATAGTAAAATTTGTACTCTTTTGCAAAAACTCCCAAACTACTATAAAACATAGTAAATTTTCATGACTCTTTTCTCTGGGTGTAGATATGAAATAAAAATATACTTCTCTTGAATTAATTATTGAAACTTAAACTGAAATTCAAGACACAGTCTAGAGGTTATGAGCTATTAGAAATTAATAACTGCGAATACTCCAAAAGATTGATGCACAATTTATTGTATTGATTTCTTCAACATTTTAAGTTTTAACGCTACATTTGAAACTTTGTACTTAATGTAATTTAAAGCAACTTTACAAACAATATTACTTTGACGCATAATGCTATACAATTATAAATGAAGAAAACAAATGTTTTTAATTTATATTTTACATTCATTAATAAAATGTGTTGTCAATTAATTTAATAATTTATCGCTGATTTTGTATATGTTAATTGTATGTATTCCATACATTATTTCTGTATACAAAATGTTGAGATTCATTTGTACAACAAGTGAACAATTTTTTTAATTTATTTTTAGAAAATTGTTTTCCGTAAACAAATTATCATATATGCAGTAATGCTAAAATTACCTCTGTCATTTGCAAAAATTTTTATTGGCAGAAGTTTCCTAAAACAAGTGTCTGATTAAACTTTGATTTTATCACTGCAACATTTTTCAATATTTACATTGACTTTTGAATATTTCAAGAAAATCGGTGTTTTATTCATATATCAATTTAAAGATTAAAATAGAAATCTAACGTAATGTATTTTGATTATAATGTATACATAAAGCAAATTATATTTACGAAGATAAGTTCCACGAATGCCCACAAGCAGTACTTCTTTACTTTTAAGGGCACGTATATCGTAAAATCTAGCTTCGTCGTGTGTTGCATCATGCACTGACAAAAATGTTCTTTAATGCAATGCTTTTAAGATATGTATGTTATGTATATTAGGCCAACAAAAAATTCCACTAGTATGGTGTACTTTTCATTTAGGATGCAAAATGTCCTTTGTCAACGCTATATTTTAATTGTTAATTTAGAGTAACACTAATCATTTTTACATTTTTTTTACGTTACACAAATTTTTTACAAAATAAAATGTAAAAATTTTGAAAAACGTTTGCAACATTTTTATAAGAATAGAACGTAGTAAAATTTGCATTTATGTATGTACTATATTATTGTTATTTTTTTATTTTTTTACATTAAAATAAAAGTAAACGATTAATTATTGAATTGTATTTTTAAAGTTATGATTTAATGTAAAGTAGCTAAGTTAAATTTAAAAATAAATGTATATTTTTTATTACTTTTTTACAATGTTGCATTTAGATTTTCGTTTATTGATAAAACGCGTGTGACTGAGCATTGAAATGTTGCGGAAAATTGACATATTCTGTGATATACATATTTAAAAATCTACACCAATAAAAATATACAATTTTTAAAAAACTAAATAATTTTGAAAATTTTATTAATTTGTAGATTTTAATGTTGCTTAGTTATGCAAAATAATTAAACAAATTAACATAATTATTTCTACCTAAAAATTGCAAAAACAAAAGACTGAATTTATACACGGAGCCATAAAACATAGTATAAAACTGCGATAATTGTTACAAAATGAAACTGTTAATTTTCCTTATAATCAATCTGTGCTTACACAGTTTTATAATATGATTTCATAGAATAGAATTCATGAATGTGTCAAAGTTTCAAATTGTGAGAGTCACAGTTTCAAACTGTGCTATGCATGGCATTATCAAATGAACAAGATTTATGCTTTCGCGCTGAGATACAAATTATAATTTGTATTTGTAATAAAAATTAATCTAATATTTTAATCATGATTTTAATAAACACTTTTTTAATATTTAAAAATAATAATAATTTCTCTAATCCAAATGTGCATTTTTAACTTCCATATATTTCCACTTTTAATACCACTAACAATGTGCAAATGTTTTTATTTGTAATTAATATAATTTAAAATAATTTTATATACAAATTTGGACTTCACTAAACGTTTTTGTCTTTGTTTATGATACGCTTTTCGTTTTTCTTTTCGATACATTCTTTTAATACATTTCACTCAGTATATAAAACAGATTCAAATAAAATTCCATCAAACTTCAATAATCAAAGGAATTTCAAGCTATTGTACATCCAATAAAAAGAATCAATAAAATTGTGGAAGATTAACATACATGTCTATTTGGGAATTCATTTCAACGAACATACCAAAGTTAGTGACCGGATTAAATATCGTCTTTAATATGTAAGAAAACAAATTTCTTTTGTCTATAAAAGACTATGAGACAATTTTGTATGAAGACGCCAGCTCTTTTTTATATTTTTTGGTAATATCTTTTAAGCTTTGAGATATCATGTAAAAGATGAAGGGCAATGAATGAACTACTTTCATTTCTTTATATTCAAAATTTCTTGTCACATTCTTATATGACTGTAATATTTTAGTAGAAGTACGAAAATATAAAAATTGACTT
This sequence comes from Gryon sp. ZL-2020, assembly GCA_022817425.1. Lineage (NCBI taxonomy): Eukaryota > Metazoa > Arthropoda > Insecta > Hymenoptera > Scelionidae > Gryon > Gryon sp. ZL-2020. The sequence continues at coordinate 8,437 of JABFPJ010002685.1, forward strand.
TTATTCTCTAAATTCTCATTTCATTCATATTAAACTTATGTTATGTAATAATTACATATAATTACTATCAGTCAAAATATTTTGGTAATCAATTGCTCATTATTAATAATAAATTATTCATCGGTATTCTGCTTTAAACAAAGTGATTAACATCAAAATTAATGGATGATTTTGTAACATCAAAAGTAATATATTGCAATGATAATCCCATTACAAGAACTAACAAGAATTACTTAATTACAGAGCCACTTAATTACACCAGACTTCATAATTCATCTGATCATTACATACAGACTGAAGTAATTTTCTAGCCTAGTTTTTAAAGTGAATCTAACCAGATTTAACTGGTCTCTGTCTAGAGCCTGGATAAAACCTCTAAGGAGATCCTAGCTAGTAAGCTCATGCTCTATACGCGTAGTTACTGACCAGATAAAACTAGTTTGGTATAATTTACAATAAAAAAAAATATTTATTAAATTTTGGGTTAAAAACTAGCCAGTATCTGAGCACACATCGGGTAAAATTGCGATAAAAATTCTTACAATCTCGATATATTTTTACACTATACTGTCTAAGAACGTGGGGATAAAAGTAAAATATAATAAAGTTTACCATACTGTCTCTAAATTATTATTATATTTTTTACGTTATTAAGAATTATACCCTAATACCATTAGTATATTTCATAATATAACGGTCACCCATCTATGTACTGTCCATTGCTGCTGTTGCTTAGCTTGAAGTATCAGTTGATGCGTCTGCGCATGCGCCACCTAGAACGTCGACGTATCATCCAAAGCATCTTGGCTGTCTTATTTAGTTAATACTCACAGTAAATGAAAGCCATACATTTTATGATACAGTATTGAAAAATTGATTCGTCTAGCTACTTTTACCATATACTGTATGAGAAAAAGAGCTTACTGTGTTATATTGTTTGAGTCATTATGTTATAAATATACTTGAAAATATAGTATAAAATATCAGAAAATCGCTGTTGTCCCTTGTTTGTTATGCAGTATAGTAACTTTTATGCAAATTTTCCGGACGTGCAGTATTACCTAATCTAGTAAATCTGGTCCAAAATCTAACTAGAATCTAGTTTGAACTAGTCGAATTCTAGATAGATGTTTACTTGAGCGAATGTTATAATTTCATTCATATTTGTTGATTATTCATGTAAAGAGAATGTTCAACCTCAAATGTCAATACACGGGATACATGACAAGTGAAATTCCTAACTGAGATGCTAAACCTATCGACTTTTCTAATAATAAAGTTACTCTCTGAAAAAAATAATGGAATTTTATATTTCCTTATTTTGGCACAACTGTGAAAGCTGTGAAATAAGTAAAGTAAGATATGAAATTGCATGAATACAAATTTCAAATTTGAAATCGAGGATTTAACGTTTGTTTCTTTCCATTTAACATTTACAGGTTATTATAATACAATCCAATTTAGAAAATTTACATGATTTTTTTTCTCTAGAACAAAATAGGTCAGTAAAGTATTTTTAAGTATATTTTAAATATTTAATTGCTTCAACTGGAAGTTAAATAAATAACGGTAACAACTGTTATTGTCATTAAATATGCGACAAGTTGGTTCAACTTTAAGTTCACATGTATTAATGTTGCAGACTTATAAAGAAAAAAGATAAATCCTAAAATCATAGTACAATTTGAATAAAAGTTAATTGAAATGTATCTTTTTTCGTTTTTTTAAATTAAAGTTGCTTTGAATAATGATGATTTATTTGACTTTTTTTTGAAAAGTAAAATTCTGAATTCATATAAACAACTTAGACAATTTAATATATATATTTAACAGTTAATTAGAAATAACTATATATGAGTCGAAGTATCATTTCCTTTAATTTTAGTTGTGTTTCTTTATTTTACGAAATACCACTTGTTGCATACTTTAAACTTAACACAGTTTTTAATTTCATCTCATGCAGTTATTTTTATGCACATTAGTTTTTATTTCAGTTGGAATAATTAGAATTTCAATTTACATAATGGGACGATATATTTTCATATTATACCAAAAAATTATAAAATTCACGTAAAATATTTAATTTGATATATCTGGGATTACTCATTATGTTAATGGCTAAATTTATTAATAAAATAGAGTACAAATTATTTCAAATACAAATATTCAAGAAAGATAAATTAAAGTAAAATAATGTTATAAATGAATATATTAAAATTAGTAAAATTACTATTTTTCAATTAATATAAAAAAAATAATACAATCCAAAAAATATTGAAAATCTATTATAAAATATTAGAATTAATTACTTAAAATTTCGTAATCAAATTTAAAGTTGTAACTTGTAAATTAACGTAAAATCCAGTTTTATAAAGTTTAAATGAAGCTTTATTATGTTGTAAATAACATTATTGATAGAAATTTACTTTTATATTAATAGTATTCATTTAAAAATGTTTCAATTTGCATGTTTTTCGATTGTTTGAGATTCAAGTTAAGCACGTGAAATATTTATTTATAAATAATTGTAATAACACATAATGAACAAGTATGTTTTATTTTAGAAAACCTTATAAATACATCTATTTTTATTTATTAATTAATAATTATTAAATAAAAAATATGACCAAATTAATTAAATTAGTGTTTTAGAAAATGGTAGAATATGTACGAAAAAGTGTGCAAACGCTGTGTTAGTGAATTAAACTTTATACATTATTTGAAGACATTAAATATTGCGATTTGTATAATTTATAACACAATTTTTAAATACATTTTTTACATTAAAATCACGTTGGGAAAATCATGAGAAAGGGCAAATGCGACAATAAGGGATTAACAGTTGTATACGCAAGCGGTTATATAATCGAAACCTTGAATGCAGGTGACTATTACACTGAATACGAGATTAGAAAAGGATTTTGGAATGAAATAGCTAAATCAAGATCCTAATAACGAATTGATAATTCTGGTCATTTTCCACTCGAAAACATTAATTCGCAACATATGTTTTTACAATTATTATAATTATTAGAACAATTATTATAATTGCTTTTAAGATTACATTTTATTTAATGTAATATTTACGTGTTTCATTTACTTTTCCATTACTTTTATAAGTGATAGTTCAGATATTACATTTTTTAAGGCAAATAAAATTTTGATTACAATGGTGGGTTTTTATGAGAAACTAAATGAGTTCATCTTTTTAGTTTCTTATACAAGAATAAATCATAATATTTCATATTCATATTTCGATTATATATATTTATATATAATTGAATTACAATTTGCCTTGTCAAATTTTAAGAAAAAAAAACAACTACTGAAATTGTGATATATAATTTGTAATATAATTTTATTTTTTTAATATAATTTCAAATGGAAACATTTTTTATTTCAAGCATCATATAATAAAATTTAGCAGTTAATCTGATAATTGTATGCAATTTTATTATTACAATAAATATTGTCACTGTAATATATGCAATTTGTATTTGTGCGATATTAACTTTGCTTATATTAGAAAATAAAACAATATAATATATGCAATTTTTATTTTTGCGTTATCAACTTTGTTAATATTAGAAAAGAGAATGTACTTTATTATATCATTTCATAAACATTTAAAAGATTAAACTTGACATTCCTCAACATAAGAACTTTTTAATATGATATAACATTTGACTTTTATTTTACCATTCAATGTTATTAAAAGTATTAAATATTCTTTATGTATGTTAAGTTTTGAGTAACTACTACTATATACACTTTGACACTATTGTTTTAATTTATTTCTATATCAAATTATTAGTTCATATATAAATAATAATTGATGAATAAATATTAATTAAATTAAACTATGTTCTTAATTAAATTATTGTTTAACATTAATATTCAGGCGATCTGCTGGTCAAAGCGCATATATATTTGAGACAATATTTGCTAATGTAACTTTAATTATTTGATTAATTGTTACAAAGGAAAATTAAAATAAATATACAAAAAATTATCCTTTTTTCCTATTTTTCTGGCAGAGTGACCCCAGAGGAATGGCATTCAAAAAAGGTCAAATAAAAAATAGGCAATTTTTGAATGTTTTTATGAATTTTTTAATGAATTTGTCCTTTTTTCGTGGAATTATTTGAATGTCGTCCCTCTGGGATCGCATTGCTAGAAAAAGTAGGAAAAACTCATAGTTCAGTTTCTTGCGTGAAAAAATATCACAAAGAAAAAGAAAATAGTATATTTCTCAACTAGTGAGTTCAGGAGATACTTTTTTCATGAGTGAGAAAAGTATCTCGATTCATTTATATAAAGCATTACACATGTATTTATTCTTATTAAGTACGTAATTTATATAATAATTTAAAAAAGTAATTGAAATAATCAATTTTACTTTAATTTTAAATACAATCTTAAGATTGTATGAAGATTATTATATCTAAACTATTAATAATTGTATTATCTAATTGTATAACTATAAGTAAATAAAAAAAAAGAAAGAAACATGGTAAAAAAGTGAACTTGTTCAGATAAAACGAATTAAACATAAAAATTAATTAATCATAAAGTTGTTTATATCAAACTCATTTATCTCCCGCATTTTGTATATAAGAACAGTGGATCGATATCTTGTATTCAGGTAGAAACATGGCCCTAATCGAGTAACAGTAGTTGTTATTTCATATCAGAAAAAAATTGTTTTTATATGTTAATTTAAAACCCTTATACTAAATATTAAAACATATGTGTAATTGTCTTATTATACCCGGTACTTTACTTCACTCTACAAAATACTCAATACAATACGAAAAAATGTTTCCCATACTTTAGGTTATGAAATCTAAATAATTAAAATAAATTATAATTATTCTAATTTCGACAGAAAAATTTTCATGTATGTTATGTTACTTTTTTTCTCGAAACTAGTTTGACAAAGAATATGAAAAATAAGTCTACTAACGTTAACGAGTATGTTTCATTACCGAAATGAACTCTGCTTTATAGTAGACTTTTCAGGTTTTTTTTCTCATTTTTACAACAATAAAGTTATCTGTAATTAAAAGTGTTGAACACTACTAAAATTACATTAACGTAAACAAAGCGACTATTAAGCTCAACAACGTTGAGGATCTATATAATATCTTTTATCACTTTTATCACAGAACAAGATTCTTTATTGTCAACTGGAATCGAGTTTCACTAAGATAAATGTATCTTGTATATAATTTTAATTCAATTAAAATAAAATTAAACGATTCCGTTTGTTGTGTATGACATTTTAAATGTATAACTTTGTTCAAATGGTATTTTATTATTCCTGATCTTACAATTACTAGTTGTGAATGATTTATTTGAATTAATTAAAAATAGAAGAGTTAAATAATTGTAATTAATTTAAAAAGAACAAAGTTCAGTTAATTAAATTTATAAGTTTGAGTACTTTTCGTCTTCAATTAAAACTTGTAGCTTCTTTCGAAATCAACATTTGAAGCATTCAGATTTACTGCAAAGTGACAAAGTGTTATACAAGTTACAAAATGTTCTCCAATAAATTAAAAGGTATTAAAACAAAGTCGTATAAATCATATTATTTGAGAGGAAAATGATTAAAGACAAGATATTTTGATCCAATTTAATCACGGTATCTTTTTTAATCCTTTTAGTGAATAGCAGTTTCTCTTTGAATGATGAATTAATCTTTATATGTTCGTTTTTAATAATAAATTGGAATGTTGCACATTTCTTCATTAACATTGTATTTGAGATCATGTCAGTCATGAGTCACAAAACAAATTAAAAAGAGCCCACAATTATGATAAAAAATTGTGTAATTTGAAATTTCGTTATCTCAAATCACAAAACTGCAGTCAGATTTTTGCCTTTTATTAGAACATATGAAATTGCATTGTAACTGGAGAAACATTTCTCACCTTAATAAAGTGAACAAGGCAAATAATAAACTTCCAAAGTTTGAATGAAAAAACTCTACAAGTTCTTATCGTATAATTCAAGTTTCATTTATTGTGACATACATTTATCGAAGATAATATTATAATTACAAATATGTCAAAAAGAATTGTTTGTAGAATAATGTTTTTTTTACTAAAAAAAAGGGCATTTTCTGATAAACCATGTTGCAAAATGGTTTTGCTTTTTGTGTGCACTGAACTATTACCTGACGGTGTTCACAAGTTGCATGAAAAACAGTGAAATAAATTGAGAAGCATCGGAATCTCTGGTCAACAATAAAATACTTTTACCTTTTTACGCGCAAAATGAAAACTACATTACATTTAGGCAAAAAGGCAAATGTAAATCGACGTCATGAACTTAACTTACTTTATCGACTTTTCACAATTTAAATAAAATTACAATAATAAATACTTGTAAGAAATGTAGCATTAAATGTGTAAAAATATTAAATTACTAAATCTTGTAACAAAATAAAAAATCATTTACAAAGTTATTCTCTAAATTTAAATAAGTGAAATTTTACTTTTCTTAAAAGTAACATATTTCCTTTACTCATTAAAAAGTAGTTTTGTATTTTTTGAGAAAGGAAATTTTCCTTGACTTATGAAAAAGTACAATTTTTCAATTTTTTGAAAAAAATGAAATTTTCACTTAAATAAAATTTAGAGAGCATAATTACGTTATAATTGTCACTTAAAAATTTTAGACGAATTTTCGTGTCTTATCAAATTCAAATTAAATTCAATCTTGCAACAAATTTAAATATATCTTGTTTGTAACATGGTGAGAAACATTTCACTTTGATCCGTTAGATATTCTAGTTACTATAAGCGGATTAGAATATCTCAATCTGAAGTTTTAACAACAAATTAACATTATCGATCAACAGATTAAAATCGATTGTTTTGAAATAATAAATATGGTATTGTTAAAGTAGCTAAGATAAATGATGAATATAAACAGCATCATTATTGCAAAGTATATTATAATCATATATGAATTATGGAAAAGTGTGAATTTTGACTTTTTTTAAAGTGAAAAAATGTTTCACTCAGCCAATAAGTGAAATTTTCACTTATTCAAATTTAGAGAGTATATTCATTACAATTATAAATCAAAAATTATATCTTTTCAAAAACTAGGAAATCGAATGTAAATTTTATTGCATGCAAAAATGGCTAAAAATATTCATAGCTCGTGCAACTTTGTCATAAACTTAATGTGTTTCTGCCGCATCGGAACTGAAAAAATTCATTTGGAAATTTGGCACGAGAAACATTTCAAACTTTGATTTGTACTTGAAACTCTCGATAGAGAGCTTTACGACACCCAAACAGTTATACAGTTTCAAGCTGCTGAACTGTAATTCAAATATTTTATTATATCAGATGAAGCATAGCAATTTTTTGAATGAAAATAAATTTTGTACTTCAAGAAATTAGTATTGAATGTAATTGTATGTTAAGAAACTGTAATAATTAATCGTTTCATTTTTTTTACTCATTTTAATATCAAAAAATGATGCACAATGCAAATTCATTGAGTTTCATTATAATATTAACTTTATACTGGCGATAAAATTATTAATGAAAAAGTACAAATGCAAAATAAATACATCTTTCGATATTAATGTTTATACTACTAATTGAAGTCTTAAAGTGTTGTTAATTTCGTTGAAGGGGAACTCTTTTTGAACTGTAACATACTGCACAAAGCGTTATTGTTCTTACAATTTCCAATATTATAATTGCAAACTAACAATACATCTCGGGAGAATAGCTAGAAGCGTAACTTTGTTGAGCATAAACTTAGCGAAAGTTGGAAAGAATATATAAGATAAATGTGTTTCAAATAAAATTATAAAACAATTAAAATTTATTTTGTTTAGTTATTCTTTATCATTTAAGAAGGTATTCTTTTAAATTGGTAATTTTAATTGATTAAAGTAATTTAAATGTTAACATTTTATTAAAGTGAAAATTTGATTTTGATTAGAATACTTTCGATTGTAAATTTAATTAAAAAAAAATAACTGATAGTGCTGGTAATAGCACTAGAACGTTTATGCGCATTGTTTTCAATTATTGAATTAGGTCACATCTTGAACTGTCATTAAACGACTTACTACTGCGATTACATTGCGATATAAAAGTGTCTTTATATTGCAGAAGATCAAGAAACGCATATTGTATGAGAACAAACTAAATGATTTTTTTTTTTAAAGTATATTTACAAACTTTTTTGTAGTGTTATACTTAAGTCATTCAACCAATAAACAAAAAATTACAAAGCCAATTCCGTGCAAAAAAGAAATACGACGAAATATAGATCTTTTTGCCGCTGAAATATACTTTAAATATTGTAAATATTGTCATATTGTGTTTATATGTAACAATATTTTTGCATATATTTTACAAATATATTTTTACTTGTATTTTTATAAATGTATATATACTTGTATATAATTTTATATATTTGAAAAAGTTAATTTACTTTACACATTTATGTAATTCGTATATACTTTAAAATATATTTTAAACGCATATTAAATATATATTTTTCACCAAAAATATATGCACATCGAGAGACACGGTATTGTTTCTGGCCAAGTACAAAAAAACGATCGTTTTTTGTGCGGCCAGCACTACAGTGTTTCGTTTCAGATGCGAACAAATGCTGATTTTCAACATACAAAAAAAGCAAAAATAACAATAAAGTTCTAATTTTTTTGCTATATTGTATTGTATTAGATGCTTAAATAATAAACAAAATAAAAAGAATTCCAAAAATCTAAATACAATTATAAAAACTGAATCATTATATTTACAAGAATAAAATAAAAACACAATTAACTGAATTATGTTAACTCAATTAATGCAAATATAATAAACTGAGAAATCTATCAATATTATTAGACGAATTTTTAATATAAGGTATTGACATCACATGGTAACACGGTCAAGTACATTAGCTATAAGCTTACAATACTTAACTTTTCACACTCGTTAATTCGTTACTAACCTGGTTCTCCTTCGTTAGAAGGAGAAGTATGAGTGAACTTTTTTTTGTGCGACAAGGATATAAAAAAGACTTGATCAGAGAAAGGTTAATATACTTTTTCCCCAAAAAATTCCCAAATTTTGACTTATAATGCAGCTACTTGGCGCCCTGCCTCACAGAAACACCGAAAGTCGTTCTAGTACCGTCGCAGTATAAATGCAAATTTGTATAAATTTTTCTTAATTCTTGTCAGCAATAAATATTACTATCAGATAAAATGTCATCAAATTATGTAACTGATTAGTGTAAATATGTATATATATATACTTATGACATGTTTTGCTTTTTATATCACAGAAATCTTATACGTTCTTAAAAATTAAAAAAAAATAGCGTCACTGAAGTATAACGTCATTCTATAGATTTTTTGTAACAGATTCAAATTTTCATCGGCACAGCGCCAAGTAGCTGAATTATAAGTAAAAATTTGGGAGTTTTCTGGAGAAAAATGTAAGTAATGTCAACTTAACTAATATACTTGATTATTGTAATTGATATCAATACCTTATATTAAGAGTTAGTAATATTTTCAGACTTCTCAGTTTTTTATATTTGCATTAATTAAGTTAACATAATTAAGTAAATTGTATTTTTATTTTGTTTTTGTAAATATAATGCTTCTGTTTTTATAATTGTATTTAGATTTTCGAGATTTCTTTTATTTTGTTATATTTTTGCAAAAACATTTTTTATATTTCGTATACATTTATCCATACTAATATATAAAATTGAAAATATGTTTGTTTGTTCGTTTGTTTGTTTGTATGTCAATCACGCAAAATCTACCGAACCGATTTTGCTCAAATTTTGAAAGCAACTAGCTGAAATCCGCCAAAGTGCCGTAGGCTGTATAAAATTGCGATATATAAAGTAGTATTTGAAAAAAAAAAATGTTTTTTCGATTTTGGACCCCCTCCCCTTAGGCGGTTGTCAGGCGGTTGTCAGGGGGTTATCAGTGGATTGTCAGGGGGTTATCGGGAGATTTTCAGGGATTTATCAGGGGATTGTCAGGGGTTGTCGAGGGGTTTTCAAGAGGTTGTCGGCGATTGTCAGGGGGTTGTCGGGGGTTGTCAGGGGTTTGTCAGGGGGTTTTCAGGGGGTTGTCAGAAAGTTTTCAGGAAGTTTGGGGTCAC
>JABFPJ010002686.1:0-18606 GCA_022817425.1 Gryon sp. ZL-2020
ATAAAAAAACGTTTTACGAGAGTAATATTGCTTGCATTTGCGCTTCAAAAATTACAATATCACGTATCGCCCAAAACGTTATATTTTCTGATTTAGATTTATCCAAATGAATTTCAAACATTTTCAATATTTTTGCTTCGTTTCAGTGTGTATTTTGTGATGCCAATGGAACTTTACATTTTATAGTGATACAAAGAAGGAATTTATTATCAAATATATGAAAAACTGAAAAATGAATCAATAATTCTTGAATTACTCAGAATGAATTTCTATATTAGAAATTTCCAATTTTGTACAAAAAATTAATGGTATATATAGTATATTATTACATTTTTTTAATTATCTAACAAATATTTATTTTTTACCAAACTGGATTAGAATAATATAAGATTAATTATCAGAAAATGTTTACATGGAAAATAAATATTACTCAACGAAAAAATACGAGTTGAAAATTTTATATTTAAACATGTTCAGTTTTATTAACAAACATTGTACTCTGTATTATACACTGTATTAAAAATACAATTCAATCGGAATTAAATATGGTTTAATTTTGATTTTGTATTTTAACATTGAAACATACATGCTAGACAAAACATGTCTTTTGAGGTTAGATTCACCGGCAAATTTAAGTTTTAAACATTAATTTTAAACTTATGGCTTTAGAATAAAAGTTAACTATTATGTCGCACTTTAATATTGAAGCACATTTAGCACTAGAAAACCTGCTTGAAAAATAAACTTTCTTATTTACAGTGTATATATAAATATTTTTCTTATTCGTGTAATTTATGTTAAACAAAATGTGATACACATAAAACAATATACATTATTTGATTTATAGTTCAGTTATATCTTTGCCTATTGTGTGTCTACTCTACTCAAGGTAAGAAATAAGTTAATTAACACTGAGAAAGTAATTTATAATTGGACATACAACTTTATGGAAACTACTCACGGTAAATTAACATAAACTTTGCTATACAGTTAGCGTTGCTACAATTCATGCTTTCAAAATTAAAGAAGAAATTAATGAGTGAATAATACTAAAGTATTCTCATCAATGTTAAGGGTTTATATGTCTGCCAAGACAAACAACAAAACACAAAAAGGAAAATTAATTGTTTTTGAATGTTCAAAATGCATAAATAGTATTTATTGCAATTAAAACATAAATTAATGTACCTTTAATTCAATTTAATCAAATTTATTTCCATCAGATTCAATTAAGATTACCGCAGAATTAGACGTAGATCGATTGAATTAGAGAAAAAAAGTAGTCCGCTATGATTTAATCTATATTAATTTGAATTCAATCCCTATCATTATAATTAAGATAACCAACGACCAACTAAAATCTCAAATTAGACACCCATTTCTTTTTATTCTTCGATTTCTTTATACATCAAGCGGCTTAATGCGATTTTTATAAATCACATCTGATAAAAGCTTTTAAAAATCATGAATAAATTTCACTTTAAAGAATTTATCAGCGTGTCAAATTGTCGATGAAACATTACCGTTTAGTAGATCAAATAGTATCATAAAAAAATTGCAGTGCATAATGTAACTAAATAAACATTCAATTTCATCAAAGTACGATACATTGAATGGGTCGATCATTGTATTATCTTTTGCAATATTTTCTAATTTTGTCGTGTTATTATGTTGATTCGTAAATCAACATAATAATGCTGGTGAATTGTCACCAGCTTTTTGAAAAAGGTAATTTTGCAACAAACTATAGGGCTATTACACTGTTATTATTCATGCAAAGTTAATCAAATTGCAAGCAAATTTTGCAATTGTACAGAATAGCGATCTTTTGCTGGAGCTTGCAACCAAATTTCATTAATGAGATAACATCCGCTTTGACAGCTGTCGCATGGTGCGTGTATAAAGGCTACTGACGAATGACGTCACGCTCTAGTAATTAAACTTGTGCATCTGTGCCATAGTGAATTAATTTAGATGCGATCATACGTGAATTTAAAATAAAAGCTTTAACATACAAAATTATTCAACATTCCGCAAATTGTTCCAGTCTGTTTTTCGTGATTAATACAGGCAACATATTTGTTACGCGATTCCATACACGAGATCTTCTGAGCACCTTATTTTTTGAACTTTTTTTCTGTCCAAATTATTTGTGCAACTTTCAAATAACTTTATATGAAAAAAGTGTACAAACTTTTATTAAATATCGACATATAAAAGCATTTTATTGTCAAAACACGAGAGAAAGATATTTTGACAGCATATATCGCAGTAGAACATAAACTTCATAATCTCATTTGTTCGGTGAAAGTGTTTGTCTGCATACCAAATGTCATTGACATATCCGTCAACAGATACGGTAATGCATTTAAGTCTGCATATCAACTCGTCAACTAAGTTCATCATAGTATAGAAACAAGACAACTTGTTCGTTAAATATTCTACGGTGACCTTTCTTCTCGCAATTTCATCTCTTTTATTTTTAGATACCCGATTCCATTTCACTGGTATTCAGTACATCAAAAAGTCGTTCGGAATAATCATTATAAAAATGATATTGAAAAATCTCGTTGTTTTTTCGTAGGTACTTATCCCAGTCGTTTCTCTCATTATTTTTCATTCAATTTTCGATGTTCAACATTGTCGATAACATTTTTAAAGCATATATTTGTCATCTAGTGAAGTTAGATTATGTGCAGTCAATAATATATTATCTTTTCAATTTACTTTCAATAATTAGTATTTAGTAGATATTATTTTATTATACTTTCTGAGAAGAGTAAAAGCAAATTATTATTTGGCCAACTTATGTTGTTTAGAAAAATTATAATTAATCGGATTTTAACATGAATTAAAATTACTTCATTATGGTATTAATGCAACTGAAACTATATTGTATCTCTAGAGATTAACTGTATGCCAATAAATTTCACGGCACTTGCCCTTAGCTTATTTATTAGTCATCTATTATATACGAAACGTTATACAGTTTCCAATGAAACCATCAATATCATATTTGTTGTAATTACACGTTTCATCGTCTATAGAAAGTTATTTATTTATCGTATAAACATAGCAATATTAAATAAAAATTTTATCAACTTGCAATTAATTCAATATTTACTTTTAACGATGTAATTGTATCCTATATTTCAAATATTATTTTATAAATAATCATTATAAAATGCATTATTTAAATACAATGTTTATGGAATTTCGTTGGAAATATTAATGCTTTTAAGGCATAAGCGATTTTCAATTTATATAAAAACTTGTTATTACAACAAACCTTTTAAAAAAAGTATAAGTAATTAGAGAAAAATGTTATTTTTATAATATTTTTTATCGCAACTATTATTATTGTCAGATAATAATTTATATCAAATGTAGTGTTATTAAAACACAATGTTAAATGTAGAATGTCAGAATCGTACGATTTTTGTATAACAAATGATAAAACGTTTCCAATATGGAAAATGTTTAATTCTGAATTCTCTAAATTTGTCGCGTATGAGTTATTACGTTATTGCTCGATATTAATGTACCCTCTTCGTCTTCGTCATATTCTCCGTCAGTCGGATCGATAGAACCATTTATCAAAGAAAAGACATCCAAAACATTCAGCAAATTAGATTACAACCGTAAAAACACCAGCATGTCACAACACTGAAACGAATCTCCTGTTATTAATGAGAATTATTAGAATATTTCAGAATAAATGGTCTTATAATGTTCCTTAAATGTGTTTCAAATAATCATCACGAAAAGTTAATATTTAATAGATTAAGTACAATTTTCTGAAAACCAATAATGTTGTAAATGTTGCAAGAGTAATATTTTAATGTAATAAATAATATTCAGTAATTTCGTCAATACTGAATAATCGCATTAATATTTGATAGTAAATAGTTATAAACAGTTCTCATGCTTTTATACTGTTAAAAAAAGGAATAAAATAAATTCACGAAACTTGTTCGAAACTTTGTTGCAAACTATTTCTAGAACTAGTTGTTACAGCTACTTTAAGTAAATCCTAAGTTGCAAAAGTCGATGTATTTTTATGTATGAAACAAATAATTTAATCCAACATTTGATAGTAATTTACTTCTATTTCAACAAAAATATCAAATTATTCAACTTCATTGACAAAAGAAGACTTTTTCAATCCTTTCAATATCAAACTGAATATTTAGAAAAAAAACTCACTCGCTCGTCAGTTTTAAACATTCAAATTTTAAAAGTAAAACTATGCAAAATATAGATGTACATTTTAAAATTACATTTTTTCGCATTTTTCCTTTTCGAAAACAGTATAGTTACACTCTATTAAACTTTAATTAAAACATTTACGTTTTTGTACGTAAATAAAAGTTGATGTTAAAGTCAGGAAAATAGTTGTGTCTGTGTTGTAAGAATATTTAGACAAATAAAATAGGTGCACTAAAGAACTGAAAATAGTATAGTCGGTTGGAATTTCGTGGTCCGTTTCGGCGGCGAATTGATGGTTTTCATTGTTCATTGGGATGGTCAGACTTTGGATCCAGAACGAGCATTGCCGGTGGCGCAACGAGAACATCCGAACTAGGTGCTTCTGTTCCATGTTGCGACCACCCTCTTTTGACCATCTGGAGTTACGATATAACTTCCGCCCTTCGAAGCGGAAAGACCGAGATACAACTCGTGCTTTACCAAAAGATGGCACATTATTGTGGTATAAAACACCCGTATCATGATGAATAAGCGTCCGAAAAAAACGTTCCATAAACAAAAAACAAAAGGCCAACAAAAAAAGATTAAGATGCTTTCGTACATGACAGGCAATCATTTTGCCTGTTTTTCGTTCCATTTATTTTTGTAAATTGGTTTATGCTGACACGCCATTTCATATATTAATATGTTATGTCCAATATGTAGCTCACATACAAATACACATCTTTTATAATGAAAAATTCGCATTCCATTAATCGATATTTTCAATACATTTAACATACTAGAAATATATTATCATTGATATAAACAAGCATTATACATAAATATATTTTTCAAAATAGGCAATAGTTATGTTATTATAATACAGTAAGAGTGCAATTATTCGATATACTTCGTTCATCAGTTTAGAAAACAAGGTACCGCAAATCGAATCGACCCAACCGAGGAAAACAAGGATAACGAGTCTGCAAACGTTATTAGATTTCTTTTCCTTTTCAGATAACTCAGAAACGCTGTTAAACCAAATTCGTTTGGCCTGAAGCAAAACAGAAACATTTATCAAACTCCTATCGATAAAATAAATTGACCCACCCCCCTCTTCACCCCCCTTTTCATCCCCCTTGCGCTGCCTTATCATCCAACAAATTATTAATTATTTAACTTTCGAGACATTACTGCAAATTTGTGAATTGCGCGCACTATGGGAATGTATTACTGCGACGACAAAAGGGTACGATAAGATCAAAGGGAAGGATAAGCTGTTATATATTTCATCGCCGACTCACTTTGTCCATACAAAACATCTTCCTATATGAGAAATAGTCGTTGTTCCGTAAAATGTTGTCTTTAATGTATAAATCAAATTTCTCCACGGTTATGTTATCATATTTTTTATAACGACAATAAACATTAGCTATCAGATATTAATTATATAAGAGACAAATGCGTAAGTCAATTTGAACGTATGCAATAAAACATACATGAAAAATATGAGAATAAAGTAAACACAAAAAAGACACAATTAAATTTGACAAGATTTAAAAGTTTGACAAAAAATCATTGTAAAAAGGTAATAAAATTGCAAAAGATGTATATTTGTTTGTGCGCAATAACAATTTGTTGGAACGAAAAATTTGAGTGTGATATTTTTTATCGAATTTGTTAAAATCAAAGCCATTGGCACAGGACGGACGGTATATATATAGTTAAAGCCGTGTTCTCGTGGAAGAGATATATGTCGGTTACATTTTACAAGGGTTATCGTTCACAGGGGATAGCTTGCGGATTACTCGATCGATAGAGTCAATTTCGAATCTCTCCAAAATCGATGCTCATGGAAAGTCTAGTTACGTATTGCCAAACCTCCCAATCATAATTACTCGTAGCAAATTTTTCGTAGTAATTACACAACTGAAATTAGCTAGAAATTAGCTAGAAATTGGCTTTATTATTCACGAGTTTGCTGCGAGATTTTGATGTGACTCAATTATATCAATAACATCCAATGACCAGCTGAACGGAAATATGATAATGGCGTGATTAAACTACCATTACGTTCACAGCGCTTTATTTTGTTTGCTAATTCGAAATATAATTGTCTTTGAAAATGGAATGATTTTACAAACTGAAATTAAATAATTGCATTACTTCAATAGCTCATATTCATTTATGTATTCCAATTTTTCGAGCAAATATTTTTGCAAATGTTCAAATTAATTTTTGATGCTGGTTTGATTTATTGCAATTACATGAAAATCATACCTCTTTTACATATTCAAAAACGAATAACATTTGAATAAAGAAAACCAAAGTACAATATTTATATTTAATATTTAAATATAATTGAATCTGCTGCTGCGAATGTAATTGTATCGACAGAATTAAAGCACTCCAAATATCCATTTTACTTTATGTAATTGCATTTGTAAATATATTTGTGTCATTTGTTTATTATAACAGAGTGATAGATTAGACAGCAAACAAACATTAGCAAACTGAATGTGACAGAAATAAAGGTACTTTGATAAATGAGAATTTCAATCGTAATGGATATTCTCATTAATATTAATAGTATTGATTAATAGTGAAAAATAATTTTAAATGTATTTTAAACTCGTACGAAGGTACAGTTTAAAGTACTTTTAGATTGATACAATTTATTCGACGGTTTTTCAACAAAATTTATATGTAAATAAAAAAAAGTGTAACAATAAAAGTGGGTAATTAATGGACTCTTCTGGTGAAATGTATCGAGTGCGACTTATGCGCTCTAGATATTTAGGGTTTATGTTCAGTTTAATATTCCAAGTATTTTAACTGAAACATAAAAAAGAAAAAAAACGAAGAAACAGATTAATATTTATAGATAGTCTATTATAGTAATATTCACTTTTCACGATTTACAATAATTATTCAGTAATTAAAGAAGCATTTTTATTCAAGTTTTTAATTGAATGAAAACAAAAATATTCTGCCAATAATTCAACAATATTTCAGCATAACTCAATTTAAAAATAATCTTATTCAGGAAACATGAGTTTAAGAAACATATTAAATTACAATTTTGTCAATATATAAAATTAATATCATAAAAGATTGGTCGGGGAAATCAATACCGGAGCTCTTCTACTCGTAAGCAGGTATTTATGAGGGATAAATGGCAGCAGCACGACGCCGCGCTTTACTTCATCAATAGCGCGCGAATACGACGAGAAAAGGGCCAGTCGCGTTTTCAAATGCAAATTCATTCGACTTCTCGTTCTCCCTTCTCACCCCCTCTATTTTCTCTTTGGCCCCTGGCAGTTGGCTTTCTCGTCATGAAAATACTTTTCCGCACCCTACCTCCAAAATCGCTTTATTTGAGAAACGCGACGCGACTTCGCGAATCAAATGGCACCGTCACGAAAGCGGCTATCGTTACGAGATTTCCAAAAGTCGTCGTAAACTGCCTTCCGTTGAATAAAGTGCTGTTTGCTTTTAAGACTCTGATTCTCGTACTTCCTGCTTGGGGGACCGACGAAACATTCGATTGAATTTTAAGAAGAAAACCGTTATATGTGTAATTTGACTTGGCTACAAGAAACCACATCGCAAGCTTATTTTTCCAGATATTTCACCAATGAAAACGGTCCACTTCGTCCATTTAGTTTTCGGTACTTTATTTGCTGTTTTGTCAATGAACTTTTATTTTTCGCATAGCAAAATACTTTTTCGTTTTCATGAACTTTTCGTTTCGTTTTAACTTTTCAGTGAAATTAGGTGTTTTTTGTATAATTGACGGATGTTGTTGACGAAATAATGCTAATGAAGATTGCCATAATTGTGTTATAATAATGTATGAATGAGTGATAAAAAAAATTAATGATGAAACATGAATTTTCGTTTAGAGTTAATGAAAGTGCGGATAAATTAGTATGACAAATCTAAATTTTGAACAGCATAATGAATTTCACGATGATGAGTTAATTAGTAATCAGATATTTATCTGAATACATTTCCAGTCATTGGTAAATTTAAAATTCATTTCGTTCGAAAACCGTGAATACGAATTTTACTCTTTGAAATTAAAATTGACCGCGTTCTGTGTAAATCTGTATAAATATTAATTTTATTGATGACATAATAATGTAATTTAGTAACTTTATTATTTCTATTTTATATTTCTACTCATACTATCCATTTAAAGCTCGATTCTTGATTTAACTAAAAGCTTTTATTAAATTAGCTAACCAAATAAATGTATAAATAACATTTTGATTGATTTTGTGCAAGATACATTATTTATTCGACGCAATTGAATTTGAAAAGTAATGTCCTGTAGTTTTGTTCGATGAAAGCAGTAAACAAAGTGCATATGTGAACGAAATATGGATTAGCCTGACAGGTGAACATCGAACATTAATTCAACTGTTGTGTGCTAAGTGGTTTTCACATAACAATCTCTGACGGCCGTTATAATATGCGATAGCTATGAGATCTATATATACATATGCACCCACAAACAGAAGTCTACAAAGAAATGATCTTCTGTCAAATCTCAAGTCAGATAAAATCGATGACAATTCATTATTTTATGAACTTGAAAACATTTCTATTGACTTTTATGTCGTTTGCACTGAACCGAAACAATGTAAAGTTACACAATGTTTACATTACCTGGATTGTAAAAGTACAAAGTAACAACTTGTAGTGTACAAATACAATTACAGTATAAGACATGTAATTTCACACATTTTGTTGGTTTTTTGACAAAATAATTGTAAAATTACGTATTTCAATACTTTATTTACGTAACCATTGTAAAATTACACAATAAATTTTGATTAGTTACACGTCACTTCTAGTTTTCCACAAAAGTTTTATTTTTACACTTAAGTGTAATTCGCGTTCATGCTCGTTTCTTTTACCAACTTCACATTATAACCTAGTCTAACGTGACAATACGCGCAGGTTGTTGCATGATTTTGAGTATCGGCGATATTTTTATTTAAATTCTAGTAGCAAGAAACGCGAGATTATGCAAAAAGAGGTTAAATTAGTTCAATATTTTAATAAGTGGTGATAAACTTTGCTTATTTGAATCATATAAGTCATAATGTCATATAAATCATAAAGTCATAAAGTAAAAATCGTATATTCAGTGAAGTAAATAACCTTAAAACAAATGTAAAAATGAATTTTAACATTTGCAAAATTTTATTTAAAAATATAATAAAATGCAATTTACATCAATACTTTCATCGAAATAATTCGACACATGTTTTTAAATGTATATATAAAAATTGTTTTGCTTAATGTTAAAGACTATGTACGTTAAAAATTACTAAAAGCACTATGTATGTTAATTACACGTTTGCTTAAGTACTTAAATGTTTTAAACTATATGATTCAAATGTTTTAAATTTTATGTTTATGAAATGTATTGATTTTAATTTATTACATAGCAAATTTAAATTAATGAATAAATAATTTAATTTTGCTATATAATAAATTCAAGTTAATAAATAATCTTATTTATTTCAATCATGTTTTCTTATATTAATTTATTTCGAAGTTATGTCAAAGTTCAAGAAATTTATTTTAAAGTTCTATTTTAGCGCCAAAATTTTTGAGGTTATATTATGTCAAAAACTATTTAATTTCATGTATTGTGTACAATTAAAATGTGTTTGTAAATTTACATTATCTTTTTCTATATCATAATACTATTAGATTTTTATAATAAAAGTACACTGCCTGTCAGTGGTTTCTTGATGCCACTGACAGGCAGTGTAATTTTACAATGTACTTTTTTAAGTGTGTATCATTTATAATCAACAAATGCCGCCTCGAGACCAAACATGAAAGTGCGATATTACAATGTTAACATTATCTCATAAAATTCGAGTTTTCATGTCACGCCGAGAAACATCGTGATGTCAAAACAAACTCAAAGTAGTTAGAACTTTTTAATTACTTTTATATTGTTTTTATTCTTTGACTTGCTTGTTTTTTTCATTTGTTTATACTTAATATTGAACGATATAGTTTATACTTATATCGAACGACCCAGATAAAAATTCAAATAGAAAATATTAAAATTATCTCGACATTATTTGAAACATAGTTCATCTATTTTGCTAATATCAAAATCTTCGCGTGTTTCATTTTTGGGTTTCAAACATATACTCTATGCTTCATTTCAACTTTTTCTTTGTTATTTATTGTTCGGATTACGTGTCAACAATGATGCATCTCTTTTCTCACCGTAGCTATATTACTCGTGTAAAACCATTATTCACTATCTTTCTTTAAGATTAGATCGAGTCGATCGCTGATCTGTATAATTTTCGCAGCAAGAGCGATCTTATCGAAGAAATAAAAAAAAATTTCGTTTGCCGCCAAGTATGCTGTCTTTCTATGATATATATTTGCCATAATCCTTATAGCTTCGAATATTTTAAAAATGGAAACTTATCGACTTGGTTCTACATTTTGCCTTCTTTGAAATTGTTCTCAGATATATTTCGCTTGACTTAAGTACTTACAATGGTACATTATATTTTTAATACTTAATACTTATAATTTTTAATAATTCAATTTTTATGATAAATGTTTATGTTTATTCAACTCATAGCATAGCTTTGTTTATTCTCTCACATGTATTTAAATTAATTATTCTCTACAAAGCTAATCATATATTATTCATTGATATTCATTGAATAATAATATTATTCATTGATTCTTACTTTGTTTATACAATCGATGTTATAATAGAAATGTTCGCATTAAATTTATTATTGAATATTTCTAAACAAGCATAACGAATGCACGACAATAAAAAACTATGAATATTTAACATCAGTTGATGATAATTTGTCATTTTATTCATTAAGGAAATAGTTTCGCTTGCACATTTATTATTTTACCATTATTTTATTTATCCTGTGACATTTCCTTTATTTCCAATGCAATTTACTGCAACGTTGTATCATAAAATAATGTAAATTATTTTCACAACAATAATATTGTTGACGATGAATTTAATATCCGATTCAGTCATATTTTTATTTCAATTAATATGTCAGTCAGCGAATTAATTGTTTCGTTATTATAAATGATTTTCTTCCTTTTGTTTTTTTATATACAAAACGCGAAAAAGATATCCTACTGTCACTCATAACCTTTTTATTAAAACAACTAAGTTTTCTAACCAACATATAAACAGCCAGAAAATACTAAATAAATTAGAATTCAATGATTATCTGTTTAGATTACATTTTGGATTAAACTCAATTTGTTTTACAAATATATATGAATATAATTTATATTTATAATATATATAAATTATATATATATTACAAATATAAATATACTTTCTTGAAAATTTTAATGGAAATTGACAATATGACAGACTTATTTATTAAACTTTTAATATTTTTGCTATGAACAATACCATAAAATAGCCAATAAGTAATCATTTTAAAATATAAAAAAAATTACGTGGAGCAAACACTATTTGATCAATCAAAGTAATGCGTAGTTCATAATATATTCTGCAAAAAATATATTCTACTATTAATTTAGAGCACAAAAATATGTTGCAGCATATTATTCTGATACATTTCAGTAGATTTGAACCACTGATTCTACAAGTTACACATCACATGCTTGACAAGCGTGATTGCTCGATTACTTCCGTGGTTCGAAGCCCCACTTTAGTTCATGTCGTATTTGACAAGATTTATTGTTTCTTCCAGAAAACTTGGTTCATCCCTGTTAAATGTAAGTAAAGGCGAAGACGTGATAAAGAAAGGGAATTGCTTCAAATAATAGGAATGATTTTTAGTAAAAGCTTTCGATAAAAATAAGAATCGTATCCAAAATCATGTGTAAACCAAGCCTCAAAGTTATAAATAACTCAAACAACTTCTTTTTCTCATTTAAAATTTAAATAACAGAATATTAATATAAATCTTATTCATAATTACAAAAGTCCGACTAAATACACGAAAAGTAAGACAAGAACAAAGTCATAAGAACATATCGTGATATTAATGAAATTCCGCATATTACACTGATGTAATAACAAAAAATTGCTGCAGAATAAGTCGTAAAAACTAGGTGATTCGTACGTGGGTGGAGAGGCAACTCGTTAATCTTTGCGAAACTTTTCATGCATTCATAAATTTCATTAGCGGCACAGATGCCGGTCATTTGCGATGAAGCTCGTAAACGACGATAAATTAAACGAATTGGCTGCTAACGCAATTAGCTGCCACTTAATGTCGCATCAGGTCAGACTTTTGCGTATAAAAAGAAGGGTCGACTTTTCCAACAAGCAGTACTGCAAAGTAATCCCTTTTTCGCTTTGTCTTTGTCTTTGTCATAACATTCTCTTGAGAAAAATTAAACGACCTTTGATTTATTCATATGCGTGTTTGTCACCTTTTGATGTCACGTTTTCCGTCTTGATTATGTAAACTCATTTTGGCTGGTGGCAAATTGTGCAATGTCTGCAGCGACGTCCGCTCGACGTTTACGTTTTATCGTCGACACAGCCATAAACCCGACGGCGACTAGAGAATGAGCTGCGTAAAGTGGCGTACAGTTGCTTGGCTACACGATCTCATCAAAACATCTGTCTACAACATTTATTAGATCGAGATCGTACGACCCCTCGTAAAAGAGAGTCCATTTACAGCGAAACAAGCTTGCAGACGCCAGTGTCATCGGCCTTAATGTTGACAATAGCGAGACTGTTTGTTCGTCACGTTTTGTTTGATGGGTGCATCAACATTTTTACAATCCTCAATTCGACAGATTTATTGCCAACAAACGGATGGAAATTCCGCGCGCGTGCTGCTTAATTCTGATACAGTTGGGATGCGAGATCGAACGGAAAAGAAAAATCATTTGATTAATAGCTAATACTTTGCAAGAAGTAGTTGCTTTACATCCTTTTCCCTTTTCATTCCAAAAGATATATGTTGCAAAATAAATTTGTTTCGAGGTAGAATCAATTTATTATCTGTAATTGTACTTTTTCGGTTCAAATGTATAAATATGGTTCGTGAAGATATGTTTATTTAATCTATATAATATTTCGAGATAAACATTTGTTGTTAAACTAATGAAGATATTATTTATTTCAACACGTTATTATTTTCACAACTATTTTCTTGCATGTAGGAAGTATTATTTAACATTCATGGAATTTTCGCCTCAGTTTAAATCCTAATATCATCTTATAATTAATGTAATGCACTTTAGATTTAAGCGCAGTAATCCCTACAAAGTATTATGCACTATTATTTATTAATTTTAATATAACCTGTAATCGGTTTTTCGAAATCAGATTAAAAGTAAATAACTTTTTTAATTGTTTTACAATGTTTCAACAATTGTTTGCAATATTATCAAAACACTCACAGCTACAAAATGTGTTACAATTGTTGTTCTTTTTAAGCTTGTTTTATGTGTGTATGGAATCATATATTTTTTGTTATAGATAAACGTATTGTTCAATTGAACAATTGTCGTACTTTTTATTCTACAATGAAAATATTCTTCTTTGACAAATGTTAATTCGATTAAACAGTACAACGACTGGCGCAATCATAGATTTCGTAATTTTCGTGAAGCGCGGTAGAAGCAGAAGCATTGAAACACAATCAAAAAGCTGACTTAGCGTGATTCTTCTGTCTGACTGAAATTGCTTGTACTACTGAAATATCGCTAACACTTCAAAAGTCACAGTTAAAGTTAAATGTTGAGTTGAAAATATTCCATCCCGAATTAATTGCATGAAACAACACCAAGCAATTTATCAGACAAAATGTAAATCCATCTTTTTCATGTAAACAATCAACTGACAAAAAAGTACAATATATTCTTCAAGTTAACTCGTTTGTGGTGTTTCGATATGTGCTCACTTACACAATGACGACCTATATTTTTTTAGATTCATTGGCGTTTTGCCGGCAGCCTTTTACTGTTATCTTCCGTTTATGAACCACTACGTTTTATCGAGAAGACATGTTTTCCTCGTAAATTTCTAAGTTTTGTTCGTACAACGTCAAAGTTGCCGAGAACTTACGCGTCGCGGAGAACGCGTAATCCTCCTTAGACACGTGCCTTTATTGTAAATTGGTCGAAAAATGACTAATATAACATATATAAATGAGTTCTTAACTATGCTTAATCATATGCAAACTGAATTCTAATATTATAATAGTTAAGAAGCAAAATTGTTACAAAATACGAAAAACATGTTGTTTTACTTTATGCGTACTTTAATAAAATTTCAAAGTCACAATATCTCATTCAGTTTTATATGATATTATTACTTGTTCAGAATTTTAATTTGCAGTAAATTTAAATTTTACTTTCCTAAGTAAATTGTCAGTTAAGTTTTTACTTTACAGTTATTATTCCAAGAATTCCACACGGTTCTCAATTTACACTAAATAGCTGTATCTTCAATGATAATACTCAACTGTTACTTTTATTTTCCTTCTTTTTTCTGCCGAAAACACAGTTGGTTGATAAAAAACTATCATTTCCTACCATTCATCGAAATTCATTTCTCCGTTTGGTGTCGCGTGAAATTGCATTTTCAGCGATTCAAGTCTTTTTGTTTTGCGTTGCAAAAAAACGTATCTCTATAACTCGTAAAACGCGACAGACAGAGAGAGAAAAGAAGTGAGGAGGGAAAATAGTGCGAGCGCGGGGGAGGGAGGAAAAAGACAAATTGCACTCGAGCGTGTCAAATATAAATAGTTGATTGGGGTGGGACTCGCCAATTGAGTAAACAACGAAAACGCTCTGCGTTACAGCGAGCTGAAAGCACGAGCGAGCTTACTGTACGACGGCAGACTAAAACGTTGCACGTCGACAAGAGGTTGCGTTTCAACGGTAATCTGTCAAGGGCAACAGTCGTTGCCACGTCACGCCAATCGTAATGACAGATGGCATACCGATATTCCGTGCAAACTTTCCACAACTCATCACCTTTACGTCGCAGTCTCTGACAAAGTCGCTGTACTTCGCATATTCAATTACCATACCCTCTACAAGTCAATCAGTATTTGTTACTTAGAAACTTTTCATTCAATTTGGATATTTATTATATTTTATTATTATTATTTTGAAATTTCTTGTTTAATTTTGTGTTTGATTTTTTTGATTTTTATCTAATAAATCGTGATCCAATAAATTGAATTACTTTATAATCCGACATTATTGGTCATATGTGTGATGAATAGAGTTTATTAACATTCA
Source organism: Gryon sp. ZL-2020 (assembly GCA_022817425.1). Classification (NCBI taxonomy): domain Eukaryota; kingdom Metazoa; phylum Arthropoda; class Insecta; order Hymenoptera; family Scelionidae; genus Gryon; species Gryon sp. ZL-2020. The sequence continues at coordinate 15,472 of JABFPJ010002686.1, forward strand.
TTAAAGGTGATTGGATTTAAAATTCAATCCGACCTAATTATAGAAACTACACATTACACGTACACCAATTATATGTGAATGATTTTAATGTTACACAATCTTTCATCATCAAATTACTTTATCGCATTAATTAAATCTATACCATTAGTCAAAGACTTATCGTATTACACAACCCAATATCCCAATTTGAATTTATACAATTTAAATCACATGTAAAATAAACAATAATCTTTTTATCGTTAATTTAAATTACTATTTTTAAATTGAATATTAAAAGCTCGAATTTACAAGTAAACAACGAATTATACAAGAGTCCATTTATCACTGAACGTAAATATGACTAAAGTCGCTGAAGATACAACATACATGAATCAATCATACCGGTTCACATCAAAAACAGTCATTTTAAATGTTTACAAAATGGACAAACATTTTACAAATTTTTTGCGTTTATACGAAAAAATCGAAAAGCATACATCGCCATAATAAAATTAAATATTTCTCTGTTTGCTGTTATAAATAACAGGATATGAGAGGGGAAAAAATCACACACACGAGGGGGACTTGTGTATATAGAAATTGTTTGAAATTATCTTTTCATTTAAATGAAAATTAAAGAAAAACATCGGAGAATACCAGGATTTATGCAATAAATATTCCCAAATACATTTCCTCTTATAATCCCACACACTCACACACACACACAAAATAAAAATGATTTGCCCTTAATTGGTAGGTTGTAATTATTCAAGAGATAGAGCAGCCACCAACTTTCAAATCATAAATATCACATGAAATGAATCTCTGCCGTATAATCGATCGCCGGGCATGTTCCATGCTGATTATCGAGTGAGAGCGAGCCTCTTTTTCGCGCACATGAATAATATGCGGCGGTTTCTCTTGTCGATTTCGCCCGCAGCTAGTCGGTTTTGTCTCTACTCGTGCGTATTTACGAGAACAATGAAGCGTTTAATGAACCAGTACTCGATCGCATACGATTCTTGCATTTCACCCTCCCCTATCCCCCTTTTCTCCTGACGACCATGCGAATTTGTATAGAGACGCAACGCAATGACGCCACGGGTCGACGTCCCTGATGCTTTGTCGCGCGTCACGATATTCTCGCGATACGTCAACATTCGGTGCTAATTAAAATTCAACCCAATGATCATCATTAAATCGCGCGTTTTTCCCGATCGACGCTTCTCCATCGCCCCTCCCCTCTCCCCTCGTGCTTTTAGCATTTCTCTCAAATTGCATGGAAACGCCTTTAATTAGAATTTCATGCCACATAATTGGCAATTTTAATTGGCATTGATAAAAAAAAAAATAACGTGAACGATGGCTTTTTGTATTCATCCACAATTTGTGTGCCGCATTTTCCGATGGTTAATTTATCATGCTGATTTGAATGTTAATACGTTGAAACAATACTTTGCATATCATCTGGATGAATAAATTATATTACACAAACCGCACAATTTCCCTTCGAGATTTATAAATTGATTTAATGTGTATTTATCAACAAAAAGGATATTATAGAATAGTTTGTATGGTAATTTTAATATTGAATATTAATATATTTTCTGTATAAACAAGCATCGTAAATGAGATGTTAATTTTTTTGTTAATCATTTATAAACTTATGAAATCGTAAATTTTGTTCTTGATAGTTTAGATTTGATTATGATTGGATATACTTTATGGGTCTTTTGTGTGTGTTCCCCTAGTAAGAAGAAGATAAAATTGAATATATTCAATATTACGTGAGATATATACATATAATTTGGTACATTGGAGACTTTATAATTGCGGTCCTTGATGAATGTATTTAGCGAAGATAGCAACGAAGACGTAAATTATGCAGACTGTTGAACAATGCTAATGAAATAGTATTTGCACTAAAGATATAATGATTGTCTCAAACACCCAATTCGTTGGACATTTATTTCTCGACAAAATTGCTTTCATAAATACACGATATTGACAACGTACTTTATCATGTTACTCCATTTTAACTGATGAAAATTACGGAAATGTACAATAAAATAAGAACAAAAAAATTTAAATGACTTGCATGATTACACTTTAAACACTTAAAAACAATTTACAACAGATAAATCTTAATATAATTTTGAACAAACGTTGATATAATATCTTTTTTGTTTTATGATTGTCATCATTGCATAATAAAATCGTTTATTTTTAGTGTAATGTACTAAGGTTTTTACGTTGAAAGTTGATCTAAAAGATATGCAAACGATGTTTCATCACATTTTCAAATGGAACTAACAAGATTTTATTAAAAGATTTGTATACTGATAGAATGAGCGACAAGGGGATACTTGCATGGCTAAAACGCCGAGATGCTTCTATGATAATACAAGATGAAACTGCGGGAGAAAGGGTCGGAGAATTAACGTGATAGCTACCTCCGATCGGCATGCACTCTAGAAGGATTTAGTGATTTAGATAGGATTACACAGACTATGGATTATGTATTCGGTAATTTGGTAGCAAAGGAGATCGAGTTCTCACACTGTCTCAACTTCTGATCTTAGAATCGTCGACAAATATTTATATTATGTTCGCCATATGTCACGATCTACTACCTCTATTCTGTGCAACAGTAAACAACTATCATCCTACATTAATCAATACACAGAAAAGTATCATTTTTCAAACTGAAATATAAACTGCAAATGTTTAAGATTTTGCATTTTCATTCAAGTAAATTTCAGCAGTTTGCACTGCAAATGTGAACTGTAAAATTATAGTACATTTTATATTGCATTTACCAGAAAAGTAAATTGAAAGTATAAAAATATAGTTAATAAATTGTAACTTCATAAGCATTCTAAAAATTTATACTTGAACTACGAAAATATAGTATATTAAATATAATTATATATGATGAGATATAAATGATTAAAGTTGCAATAAAACTTTACAGTATAACTACAAAATTGTATCATTGGAACTATAATTTTACCTATTCTGGTATAAATTTATACAATTGTAACAAAAAAATATTGTCCACTCATTTTTATTGAATTTATAATTAGGTTTCGTTTTTTTTTAGTCAAAAAACAAATTTAATTTTTATACGTGATTAGACTGAAATATAGAACTAGC
>JABFPJ010002687.1:0-18605 GCA_022817425.1 Gryon sp. ZL-2020
TAATAATAATGAAAATAAATACGGAAGTTTCATTTTTTTACTTATTTCCGTTCAAGTTCAACTGGACAGCGCCTATCAAGTTTAACTAGACAGCGCCTTTTCATACACAGCGTTACATTCTGTGCAAACGCCTGACTAGTTTTCCATATCAGGCACTTGGCAAGTAAGCAGTTCAACATTTCAGCCCCTTTTTAGTGCCTAGGCAAGATTTCTACTTGGGTATAACAGTAAAGTGTATAACAATTTTTTATTAACAACGTCAAAAGTATTCGCAAGAAAATTCGTCAAACAATTTTAATAGAAATAATCGTTTGATATTAGTAGAAGCGTTAGAGATTGCAAAAAGGAGGAGGAAGAAAAAAAACCTCATTAATTACGACAATTGTCGTCGGTATTCTGACTTCGAACAGAGAAAAGTATGACGCTAGCATTATTCTCACTTTCGGCCGAAGGCGAATAGTAATTACAACAAATCGAAATAAAAGGAATGTACGCTTCGTTTCCTGATTCGATGAATCAGCCTTTTTGTGCTACACGTCAATGCGAATTCTGCGTGTTAACGGCATTTTACACTATTCGCGTTGTTGAGCAACAACCAACACCATCATCTTCTGCCACACACAGCTTCACTGCGACGATTTTCACGCATGCACATCTCGGCACAAGATCCTCGAGATGGCATATACAAAGGCTATCTAATTCCTTTTGTTTCTTTTTCTTCTCCCATTGGACGCTAACATGCACATTAACACCTGCTTTCAAACACTCCTAACTTCATTTGTATTGTATTCGCGCTTCTTTCAATTGTGATTCACCTCGCCTTGATGACATTCGCATCCCAACATTAGTAATTGCTACAAATAGAATCGATGATATGTGTTGTCATCGTATAGTGATATCATTAATGGAAAGCCTACAACTTTTCTGTGGAATTTATGGGAGTACAAAAAATTGAAATTGCGAATATTTATTTTTACACTATGAATTCATATTTCGAGATTTTTTTAAAGAAAATGATACATGTTTTAAATTTTTGTATTATGAAAATTCGTAAAAGTAAAGAAATATTAAAGCACAATAAGTCTAATATTATTTCGAGTGATAGAAGCAATTTATTTAAAATAACCGCAAAAATGTTTTATTTTAACCGCAGAAGTTCATAAAGAAGAGCATCGTCAGTAGAGCCGGCTTTTTCATTGACTTTGCCGCCAACGCGAAACCATGATTGCACTGTATATTTATTGATTACTGGAAATTATCGCGCTTCGATTCGCTGTAAGTCTTTTGAAATTTCTCAGCGCTTTCGAAGAAATTATATCCAACCGGCAAATGACACATAATTTTGCACGAGAAATACAGATCTGTCTGCGATCGGAACGGTGCAACTGCGGCTTCTGAAGAAGCAACTTGCGAAAAGTAATTTTCATTCGGAGATCCTGAATAAAAGCACTTTTCTCAAGAGAAAATAAAAGTGATGGCGATTACTTTTCTTAAAATGAACGACCATTTATATTTGTATTTTTTACTTACTATTTTTTTGTCATGAAAAATCGTTTTTTGTATAAAAAAGACCTATAAAAATGTATGTGTTTATAGGTTTTTTTCTAAAATAACGAAATAATTAGTTGTTTTATCTTTTATGACATTCAAAGAATCAGTTACTCAATATGAAAGATTTCTAACTAATATAAATGGTTTAGTGAAAAGTCAAATCATTGTAATACTTACAAGAAATATTTTAATTTAAACGTATAAGAACTATGGAAGACATTTTCAGTATTGCAAATATCAACGCCTTTTGTTACGAAAGCATAGATTGTTATTGCTCTTATCTCTTAATAATATAATTGAATTTTTTAAAAATATGATTAACTTATTATGAATCTATAGAATTTAGAGAATGTGACTATAGAAATTATTTTTTCATTATATTTAAAAAAATATTTCCTCAAGTAAAAATTAATTAATTATATTTTGCTATATATTTTTGATGTATAAAAATAACAGAAGAATTTTCAGCAAGTATTTTGTTTTTCGTATATATCCAAAGTTGATACATAAATATTATCTTAAAAGTATTTTTTAAATTAGAGGCATACGTTCAACTTGATATTCCTGTTTTTCTTTACTCTCCAAAAAATGAAATTACTTGAAAAATATTAACATTCGCCAAGTACATTTATTTACCCGAATGTTTGAAAGAAAACGCTGTTTCATGGAAAGCTTTCATGCGCTGTTCCTTTTTACGAACTACAAACTGAATTCTTCCGCAACCGTAAAAGCTTTTGCGTTTCGTCTCTAAGACAAATGTTTATGTTTCACATATATTTATTTCGCACATATTATTACCTCATCTTACATTCAACTATTTCATAATCTTTAAAAGAAATAAAACTTTTATTAAAAATTTTGTTTTGTACTTGTTTCACGTAATAACAAGAAATAATAACAACGGTAAAAAGACAAACAAGAAAAAAAAAGAAGTTAAATATTTGCGCGTAACATTTTCTACATAGTTCGTCATTCATTTTCGGAAACTTTTCGGAAATATCATCAAAACGATAAATTCCGACAAAGGAATGCTTTATAATGGTTTTCAATCTAGCACGCTCCAAAGTAGTGTAAAATTTTCATGGAAAAAAACGAATCTTGTAATTTACTCATTCGCTTCATTTCTTTGATTTTTGTCATAAATAATCCGATGAAACGTAATCTCGTTTTTGGCACACAGTTTCGGACAATATATCTAACATTTGACAAAAAGTCTTCTGTATCATACTTTTTACTGTACTGTGTACTAACATATGAGAATATTATTGTTTCATTCCTTTTCTCCATTTATTTTTATATATTCCCTAGTAGAAATTGAAATCGGGTTAAATTGTGGGCCCAACATGGAAACCATACTACCCTAGCAGGCCCTGATGTGTTTTCCAGGTGTGGCGTTGCATATGGATGTAACGCCGGGCATTCATATGGTCCCGATCAGGTAAACTCATAAAAATAACGTCAAATTAGGAAACCATGTTGGGCCCTGATCGGGATCCGATGTGGCTCCTTTATAATGAATGACAAAAAATTTTAAATATAGGATTTGAACTCGTGTTCTTCAAGTTTGTAAGTATATGACTTAACCACTGGACTATCGAAGTTCTTAGAAATGATAAGTAAGTATCGCTACTTACCTATAACTTTGATTGTGTATGGTCAAGATGTGGCTATGGCATGGTTACCATATTAGGGCCCGATAAGACCACCCATATGTTAACCATGACGCGGTAACCAGTTTTGGTCCAGATCAGGCCCAGGTGGGGATTCCCATTATACGGAATTCCCGACTGAGGCCATATAAACACCCGGCGTTACATCCGTGGTCATAGCCCGATTTGAAAGTCAGGATGCCCTACCTGGGCCATCCTTGGCCCTTACAGGATCGCCATTTTTCAAAAGAAAATAAATAATGTCTCACGAAATGCTATTTTGGCCCCAATCGGGCCCCAATCTGCCCATCATTAATCTGGTATTAATCAGGCAAACCACATTAGGGCCACATCTGAAACATGGCATGCTCGATTCCATTTCTACTAGGGTTTGATTAAGTAAACATTTCAGTGTTTACAAACAAATACAATTTTTCAAAACTAACATATAAACAAGACACTTGACTTCAACTTGATTTATTCATATAAAATCAAATAAAATAATTATATCACTTAAGAAATTTCATGCATAACATTTTTTTTGTGGATCAACTGTATCTGGTTTATAGATTTGATTACTAAACATACGAGAAGTGGTTATCGTATGATTTCACGGTTGAACTGAGCGATTTTTACAACGTCGCTAAACACGCGTATACCCACACATGCACGCTTGTATGTGTATATGTGGGTCTATGACGTTGGTTAGACCGCGATATTGCGTCTGCAATGGCGCAGGTAGATTACACTTGCACCTTAGGGCAATGATTCAATTGCGCGCAAGAACCTTACCCTGTCACTATGATGGAGTTGAAACGTTATGTAAACGTATGTTACGTAGCTCGTTAGTTCAGGAAGAATTATTACGCGTTCGGAAAAGGGAATTTTGTTTATTTAACGAAATTTGCATTACGCGAAGAAACTCAATTGTTCAAGTCATTTGCTTCGCTGAGTCAAAGGCAATTGTCGAGCGAATAATGACGAGAGACGTGACATAATTTGAATCGCAAGAGATGACGAACGATCCTTTTGACTGAATAGAGCAGATCAAACACTGCAAAATGACGGAAGATTTGGTCTTAATGAAATTGGGACTTTCGGGTTTATTAATGATTTCGAATCATCGTGAGAAAGATTTAAGAAGATAAAGTCAAAGTAGGACAAAATGGAATAAACTTCTTATTTCAATTTTTTCTCTTACAATGAACCTTTAACATTTCATTATTTTGGAAAATCGATTTGTAAGGGGAAAGAAGAAAAAATGAAATAAGTTGCCATTGCTTTTCGTTCTAATGGAAATGAACATTTAACCTTTCTTTACGTGCATGCAGTCTAACTATAACAAATGCAAATTACTATGTCGTCGACAGTGTCGTCGTCGGAGCTATGCAATTAAACGACGCCGAGACACCGACGCAACGTTACGCATAATTGGGTCAGACGAGCACGCAAATAATGTCTTATGTGCGTTGCAATTTAGCGCTCGAGTGACGAATCACGTGGTATGCACGAAGACTTTGAAAGGCACAACGAGTATTACATATTTTTATTTGAGTTCCATTTTTAAAACCAAATATGAACGTGTACTTTATGTGAAAGGAAAGGTCGATGAATCCGTCTGGTAAATCGAGTCAATGATCGAGCAACGTTTGTTTTTGCATTTGAATCTCTTTGTCTTGGCATATATTTCATTTGGAATCACGATTATGACTTGCGCTCATGTCATGAACTTGCTGCAGATACATTTAAAAAGCTTTTATTTTGATAAACGCACGGTTGTGTTGGATGTCATTCGTTTTCAGCTGTTGCGGTTCTTTTTTTATCAGAAGTATTCTGCTTGGCATCGCGTGAGGACAACGTATTTTTTCTCTGTTTATTTAAATGGATGCTTAAAAAAGGATAAGTAAAAAACATACGTACAATAAATTGTTTTCGAGGACGAGATAAAAATAAAATATTTGTGAAAAACTGATTATTCGTCTGAAAATGTTAGTTATTTCAATTCCATTCATACACATTATGTATTACACACTAATAAAAAGTTTACTGTTGAATAAAATGATTATATAAGATAATATTATTGAATAATATATTGTTGGCTTTATGATGTATTTTATATCTATAAAGGCTTGCTCTATTTTGTGAAGCTCTTTTTTCTTTGATGTAAACCACAACTGTGCACATCCTAAATAGATGTACATAACATTTTTCTGTTAAATAGAAATAATAAATTGAAGTTTCATTTTTTGATAATCATTTAATCGGAATAATCAATTACAAGATTTTGTTATTTTAACAAAATTAAAATTTATAGAGTGTCGTCTTTTAATGAATAAGCTTATTAGCAGTCACGGATCTACATGTAGAACACAGCAAATCTTCAAATAATATTTTATTAAAAGTAAATTTCAATTATTGAAATTATATTTGCAATCATTCAATTACTAATAATATCAGATTCATATATCACTGTAAAAATGGGTTTTGATTTATTTTCTTAAATTCAGTAAAATATTCTTACATTCTTACATCTTAAATTAAGTTTAATTTAAATTAAATTGTCTTAATTAAAAACATTTTACACTGAATTTCAGATAATGGGACAATCATTTTTTACAGTGATATGTAATCGTATTTTATATTAAGTACCACTGAAGTTCTCAAATTGGTCAATTGGTCAAATTTTGTCCCAATTGTTGTTCCGACCTAGTTTGTTTTTGCAAGACTTATTTACTAATGATATATCTTGACAAATTTATACCGCGGTTAATTTTCATTCTCTAGGATAATGAGCGTTCGCAAAATTATAAGACGTAAACAAATCATTTGTTTTGCATACAATCGCAAAAAGATCGACAATCGATTTAATGCGATATTATTCCAGCGAATGCCTGGCGATGCAAATTAAAATGAAGTGAAGTGCGCACCTACGCACTATATTCATGCCGGTTTGACGGGTATACCGCGGAATTGCCGAGCGTTCATTAGTAAATGAAATGTTTAATAGCTTGAACGATAATGAACGGCGGTTCAAAGATCGGCGTGCATTTTCATTTAACTACGCGCGCGTTCGCGTAGATATGTTAAATGTCGATTTCGATACGCCTAGCCGCTATTGTAATTAGCGTCAATTAATTAGCGGTTACAACTTCCCGATTCTAGAATCAAAAGAATGTTTGTTCGATGTTATTGTGACTTTCGATGCTCGAGCGGACACGGATTTCAGTTCCAGACAAAAATGACTTCACTATAATCATATAATTGCACGCGATTCAATGAAAAATACATATTTTCTTTCAATAATAAAATCGATTTCCTATAAAAAATACCACTCGGGGTGAGTAACAAAGAAACATAACATGAAAAACATTTCGCCGATGTTGATATATATCATAAAAATAATTTTAAATTGTAATTTAAGGTAAAAACGTTCGCAGGCAAATATATCTATTATTATAAAATAATAAATATCTTAATTACATAACTCAGTTATTCTTTTATGTTCGTTCAATAAAATGAATTTTATATTTTTAAAGAAAAAGTGGTTAGTCGAACTAATGTCCGAAACTAATTATGATTCGAATATTACGACACATTTTTTAAGAAACTGTAAAGTTGCAATTTGTATAACTTTATTTTCATTGCTGTAAGTAAACTAAAAAAAAATATATAAGCTTACCAGCAAATTGATTATTTCTATTTCAATATACTTATAGAAAATAAAAATTTTACCTAACAAAAAGCATACAAAATACTCTTAGTAAATATATCAGTTTAACTGTCAAACTTGAGACAGTATACCTGTGACAGGTATACATACTGCTAAAATAGGTAAACTCCTGTATTTGTTTTCCAGCTAATAAAATTATTCCAATGAACAGACAATATTTAAGTATATAATCATTTAAAAGGCTTCTTAAAATAAAAAGGAGAAAACAATAATTATTTGAATTCAAATAATTTTTATGTACAAAAAATAAAACGTATATTTTTGTTTTATTATATAATTTACATTTTCATTATTTTGTTTGTCATTTAAGTAATCACGTATACATACAAAATATTTATTTGATTATTAACTGCAATAAGTGACATTTTTTTAATAAAAAATTTTTTTTATTTTTATTTATAGATTTTGAGGTTACACACATTTCTGTCAAATTATTTATTTTTATTCATGTATTGCAAATTTTATTTTTCTTTTATTTATATGTTGTCAATTTTTTGTTAAACATTTTTTTTATTTCCTAATAATACATATTATTATTATTTATAGTAAATTAATATTTTGCAATTTATTTTTCGTGTTCTCATTTGGTTACTTAATTATTATCTGTATGTTTTAATTTATTTGTGATTGACGTTGACACTATACTCAAATGCATTGATATAATAATATTTTTGCTTTGGGAAACCATTTACAATTTATAGGAATACTTACTCCAAAATCATTGTATTCCTATCGTAGGTATACCATAATGCTTGTATACACTTTGGATATCCAGTATACCTACATTGCTAGGTAGAATTATTACTGTGCCTCCTATTTTTTTTGTGTAATGAAAACATTATTTCTTAAGACTATTATATTTGCAAGCCAATAGGTTGATATTATTTTTAACGACATTTTCCATCAAGACTAGTAATTAGAACAATTGCAAAGAACTTGAGAACGAAAGGATAAAGCAAGAGGACCCTTTTGTCATTATGTCTCGCTGGAGTTTTTGAATTCAATTACTTATCGCATAATTGTTTCAGCCGTAAAATTACAAATTATTTTCCCTCCATTAACGTATTATTGCGAAAGAAAAATGTTGCTGTACGAAATGGGGATACAAGAGCCAAAGCTGATGCGCCTCGTTGTTCGTCGTGATTAATGAAAGGCCGGAGTCTTAATTTTGCATTTTCGCGGATGGATAATGTCGCTCGTTCGTCCGACACGCTGTCGCGACAAGTAACGACGGAAAAGAGTCCTTTCTGCTGCGAAAGCATGGAGATTGGTCGCGCAGACGAAGAGTAGTAATTAAATCAAATTCGAGGCAACCGCTCAGAGAGAGAAAAAGCACGATGTGTAGGCGCGTAAGAATGAAAAGCCACAGATGGCATGGAAGAGGGAGTGAAAACGAATGGGTTATGGGAATTAATTGCACGAATTCGCGACAAGAACATTTTAAATTTTAATTGCGATTTTGATGACGTTCAGCGTAACCAAGACAATCGCGCTTTCTTCGAGTAAAACGATTCTTTTGTTATCCCTCGTTAACCGATTATTTATTAGAAAAAGGACAGAATAAAAGGAAGAATGAAAGGCAAAAAAATAATATAGGAAAGTCAAACTTTCTATTTGGACTATTGGCGTACGAAAAGTTTGTGCATTGTCGTTTTTCGCCTTTTGTCGATCACTCTTTTTCTTATTAGTTGCGGTAAGTTGTAATTAAGTGGCAGCCATTGATTGAAAAAACTTTTTCCAGCTGATCCTCTGGTGAATTATTTGCTAGTTGATGATAACAAATTACAGAGTTTAGACTTTTTCTAGTTTTGTGTTATCAAGTTTTCGCTGAAAAGACATTACAACGCATTACTTAGAGTGTAGTAATTGGCCTTTCTGCGATCGTAGTAATTATGGTATGTTATTGTTTTAATAATTGATGTTTTTCAAATAGGAGATATCGAGATTTAAGATGACGATTATATCGACAGATTCTTTCATTTTCAATGGATAAATTAAGTGATTATAATCTTAATTTATCACAAGTTCGATTTGTAAAAAGTTTAATAAAATTGAAATGTGTCTTTTCTCTATATAAAATTATTGAAAAATGGAAATGACAAGTTAAAACAGAGAAAGTGAAAGTTTGGCAAAAGCAAATTTGTAAAGGGTGATTATAGGTTCTAATAAAATTATGCTATTGACAGTTTTTATTAAAGTAAGTATAATGTATCATTAAAACTATATAAAAATATTTGTATAAAAATAAAATAACATCATATCAGAAAAATGCAAGTTTAATTAACGTTCACGAAGTTCAATCAGAGAAAACTCTTAAAACGCTCGAATTTCCACAGACTTCTATGTATAAAATATAATTAGAATGATGTACTTTAAAATTAATTTAACAAAGTATAACAAGACAGTTTGTGCTTTGCAATCATTGTAATTTGAGATTTAAACTGAGTTACTATATTATAATATAAATTTAGAAATGATTATAATGTAACAAAGAAATTAAAATTCAATATAATTATAAAATATGATTCCGTGTGTTTATTAAATTTTTAAGACAAATAAAATAAAAAATGGTGAAAAAAGTTATCAAGTTTGGAACAATAATATGAAGCCGATATCGGACATTTTTACTATCTAGCGACCGCAGTTATGGTCCAGCACGATGTCTTGAAGCTAAAAGATCATTATCGGTACAAGTAATGAATACCGTGGGAAACTTGTTAGAATTTGCGATACTTCCTTTTCGCGAACTCCAGCACATTTTCATCATGTAATCCATTAATTAAGTCATTTTTTATACAAATAAACAACAAAAAATATTCCTAATGAGTGTCAAAGAGTATTTATTTACACACATAAGACCGCTTTTTCAAAGTTAATGCAAACCTCGATTGATTGAACTTTTTGCTAGAATTCTTGTTTACTTAGAAAATATTTTGATTTTACACATTTTAAAAGTACATAATAGGCTTACAAAAACATTAAGATGATAATTTAATTTATATTTAAGCATGACTAACGGCAACCAGAGTCTAGCGACAGTTGGAAAAATTAAATAATTTTTCATCGTTGAATGGAAAAAGGAATGCGGTTTGCAGTTAGCAACGAATGAAAATACAAAGCATTGACGAGCCACGTAGTATGTTCGTATATTTGATGCGCAAGAGGGAATACCAGCTCACGGTTAAATGCACCAGTTGCAGCGAGCGACCAACATACTACGTACATACGTTGGTATTTTGATCTGGCGGAATTGGAATTCAATACGAATCCATCTTTTGCTGGGCCTTTTCGCACAGGATACATGTACGTACATACGCCTGTGTCTCGGAATCCATGCCAAGCGGAAACAACTAGTTGCTCGCTCGTTTGATGAGAAAATAAGAAGAGCACGTTAAACTAACGAACAAGGGATGCCAATATCATCGATCATTCCGCGTAGCTACGATCTGACGCTTTTCAAACTAGAAGACTTACCATTTTCGGAAGATTTATTACTCTTTGCTCGTTTGTTTATGCATTTTGTTAAAAAATGCATTTCAATATAAATGAATGATAACATAATTAAGCTGACAGAAAATTATTATTAAAATGAAATTTTAAAATTGTACGTAATTTCTTTGCTAAGATTTCATTTTATCTTGAATTGAAAATCTAGTTATTTATATATTAAAGTACAAAAAAGTTCGTTCTCAAAAAGTGATAGAACATGAAGTTAGGGGAAATAAGATAAAATTGAATAAAGTATTGAATGAGGTTAGGTAATGGGTTTGAGTTTTCTTTTGGCATTCATGAAGTAGTAGGATGTCACTGATTGGCTTTAAATGTAAATATGCTAAGGGATCGCAGTGTCAAACGCTTCTTGCTTCGCGACACGTCACGAGAGTACACTTGATCTGATTTCACTGCTTTATTCGGGATACTCAGTATATGTATATATCGATATCCGACTTCTTTGCATAATGATACTTTTGTCAAGGTTAAGACGTTATACAATTTACAATAACGCTAACATAATAATCGTGCTACTGCAGGTTATCATTTTCTTATTATAACTGCAATTATCGCACACTGATCTTTCATTATATAAATCACATTTAATGGGATATTAAACGTAGACGAAATTATAGATTTCATTATTCTTTGACAAAATGTTTTGTAATGAACAAATTATTCGATAATAATATACCACTATATCATTATTTTTAAGTGACGATATATATCGTGCAAAACATTTTTACATATAATAATAAGGTTTTTCATTCATTGCAGTTACTTTTTCTTCTTGTGTATAATTTTATTTTGTAAAAGTGTTTCTTATGTTTTCGAAAATCATTTCAATCATGCAGAAAACAAAACGAACAAAAAATAACAAGAATTATTGAACTGAATTTAATATCCCCTTTACAAATTGTTCAATCAGGGATCAATTTTTGGTTGATTGAAGAAAAGTAGTAGCATAAATTGGAAAATGGTTGAACTAAATAAGTAAAATGTAGAATGATGTGTTGGCAAATAATCAAATGGTCGTTAGATGACATTAGCGACAACTATTGCACTTTCGAACTTTCTCTCCATGAATTACCGTGAATATACTGAAAACAATAGTGATACAATTTCGGCACAACATTGAATGTACTCGAACGAAGCGAATGAGAGACGTAAAATAAATGGGGGGACATTGATACGTGGAGAGCAAAATACATGAAAATGCACGAAAATGTGAGACACACGCAGACAAATGAAACGAAGCAGGGAAATAATATGATGCCGAGGAATATAACTAATATGAAAGAAGGGAACGAAAACAAGGGCGCATGCATTCGAGGGTGCGAGTTTTCGAATTCGTATTTTATGATACTTCCCTTCGATGTCGAGTATGTTATTTCATGATACAGCATTCATTAATCTTCTCTGATAAACGTTTTCACTGAACGATATTGGGAGTTTCTTAGATACATGCATTAGATATTATTCCGAATGAAGGAATATTTTTAAGTATGCTTATTTAACTGAATACAATTTTTTTTAAAATCCATCTTTAGCATATAAAGTATTAATGTTTTAAAAAAAACATGAACAAATAAAAAGTTTATATTTTTAAGCAATTTTGCTTTTTTATTGCAAGCAATATTGAATTTTTATATACGTTTCTTTACGTTACGTATGATAGTAGCTATACAATATGCGAATGTGAATTACAAACGCTGATATGAACCGATCAAGTTACTTTATTATTTGAAGGTATATATTCGGAAATTTTGAAAGCTGTAAATTGATTAAAATTTTATTTGTTAATGTTTACTTTTCCTTGTCTTTTTAGTAACAATAAATTCCCAAAGTTAGTTTTATTTGATTGAAAATACTACTTTAACTAAGCTTTTACTTATTGATATTGCTCTTTTATTACATTTTTCGACGATGAATACTTCATTTTGATAATTTATTAGGAGTTAATGAAATGGCTTTAATGATGAAAATGAATGAATTATTAAATAATATTAATTATGTTCGGACACAAATTAATATTTTAGGAATTTCTATTTGCATAGTACTGTTTCTTTTACATATTTTTCAATCGAAAAAATTATCTGAATTCTAAAAGTAATTTCATTTTTACATTGTAAAAACGTTAATTACATAACCTAATAAATCTAAGATCAATAACATTGGTGTAATAATAGCGCCCTTGTTAACGTTACCTTATGACAAAAAAATCAGGATTGCTTTATCGATACTTGGATGAGAGCATGACTACAAAAGGCTGCACAATGTATTGACTTGGTCACCCTTTATGGAGCCCACGCGAAGATAAGGACTAAGAGAAAGAGTGAGTGCGAGAATAATACTGCGTTACAGTCGATATCAGTAAACCACGGTTATTTGGTAAATAGGCAAAGTCTGTCACAGATGCAAATATTCCTGCGAGTTTGCGCATAATATCGTGCGATTTATTCATTTCCGACATAGACAACCACGCGAAAGTTTTCGACATGGTAAATCGTATCAGGCACATCAATTTTAAATAATTCGTAACATTACAACAATTTGGTCTACTGAAAAATGTATCCGGATTCTATCTAAATTTGTCTCTTTAGATACTTTCTATCCAAATTGTAATGTTTCCGGATTCTATCTAAATTTGTCTCTTTAGATACTTTCTATCCAAATTGTAATGTTTATTTAAAATTGTTAAATTTCTGTAATTATTTTTGGCAATTCTGTAGTTAATCTATGTGCAATTAAAAAATAATATTAATGTAATTAAATTCAAGTCCTCTAACTTGAATTGAATAACAACATGGAAAAACATAAAAATCAAATATCAATTTTGTTGTCTTATGAATGAAAATGTGAATTGCTCTGAATCGCGATATTGGATTCGTAGACATGATAGTTGCATTTGGCAAATTTGTTGTTTTATCAAGCAAATACAATTCTCAATGGCAATATTTTTTTTGCGACACTCTGACGTTACGTATAGAGAGCATTGGCATAGTTGCAGAATCGAGATGGTAATGGCGGGGAAGTATGTGTTCGGTCGAACAGGGTGGACCTGTCGCAGATGCAAGGGGTTGCTGCGCAATGAGGGATGTGGAATTTTCATGCCTCGGCGAACCTGCGACGTGGGGTCGTTGCTTGCCGACTCGACTATCTTTAACTATGGGAAGCCTATGCTGCACCACCTGTATCACAATATATATTGTCGCGCGAAGCCTACATTGACTTTTCATTTTCGTTCAACCTGCCGTGTTAATATATTATGCTGCCAAGAAGGATTTCCATTTCAAAATTAATTATTGTAATCAATAGAATATTATTCTAATGTTAAATAAATCCAACGAAATTGCCGTTTTCGCCAAATATTTCTATACTGAATAATAATTAAGCAACGTAGGATACAGTTTCAGTAAAATAATTTTCTGTATCTCCTTTCACTTTGTTACTAGGGATCAATTATGCTACAAATATTATTATCTTTCGGAAAAGTTATTATGCTCTTACGCAATGGTTTTACAAGTAACATATGTTAATTACATTAATAATGAAAATAACGATAATGATATATATAGTGAGTGAGTGAAAATTATATAACGTTAATAGTTGCTCTTAAATCTTGTTATATGTAAATTCGAGGTTCATTTTTCATATATACTGTATAGTGCATTTAAACGTTTTTAACACTGTAATGTTAGGTTATGTGTAATTTATTTTATGATCTTATTAAACGTATAATAATAAATTTTTTTCATAACAGAAACAAGCTATAGAAAACGTTTCTACAGCAGTTTTTGAAACATTTGGAGGTGTCTCAAGTTTTATCCTATCTGTTTAACATTGGACAACATGTATCTATATGCTTTAAAATGAAAAATAATTGTTTACTTGTGCATCTTTCTTAGTACTTTTTATAATTGTACAAGGTGAATTTCCGGCATCACCCGGACGAAAACAGAGTTACTTTTAATGGCCTCCAAATGACATCCCTATGAAACCTCTAGGATATATTTATGTCATCCATAAGAAATCCCTATAACACCCAGGTAAAAAAAATATTTCTAAATTTGTTAGAATAAGCTCAAAATATATATCTTATGACATTCAGCATCGTTGACACTACATATACCGATAAAATTTAAGCTAATTTTGTTTAGTAGTTTTTACATGATTAGGTAACAAAAAATAGATAAACATAGATTGAAATTTATATATTAGTAGGATTTCTATAAATATACACTAAAACGAACTTCACATGTCATTGAACCCTTTCCTAATTGAAATAAATATTAGAAACCCTACGTCAACTAATTATTTCCTTGACTTTCATCTGCGCTTTAATAAACCTAATACGAACGAACGTGATATTGCATATTAAACAAGAATACGGATATAATTATCGTGAATCATGTACAAGATCGTCGACACTATCATTTTCTCGCTAAAACTCATGCACGATCATGCATGATTCGACCTTTATACGTGATCTCGCATAGACGATTCTATCATCGAAGATTCAATTAATGAAACTGTCGAATTTCAACTTCTAGAAAATGTTTGATATATACATTCGTTCAGTATTTAATGCAATTTCATTGGAATCTAGAGGTTTCAGTTTCACACCGACATATAGATCTCATTAAAAACGCCGATTCACTTGATAGGCTAAATATGAGATCTGACATTTAAAAATCCCGACAGCCTGTTTTTCTCCTCCCCGCGTTGTCGTTCAAGGGTGGCGTATATGAGATGTTGATATGCACAAGCGTGAGAGTTTGTGTGCGAGCGCGATTGTGAACACACAGTCACGTCGATTTTGTGATTAAAAGTGCGAGTCGCGTGCGCGTGAATGCCTTTTTATTAAACGCGAAATCTCAACAACTTGGCGTTTCCACGATTTTGTCTGTTCGATATTTTGTTCTTGTCGACTTTTTCCAACAACGAGGGGGAGAGCTATAATATCGTCTAGTTCGTCGATTCACCGACAATCTTATTGAGTATTTTGCTGATAATTCCCACCAAGACGCAATGTTATTGGTTTTCGCAAACGTGGCGCCTTTTTTAATACAAAAACATTTTTCATCGCGTTTAATATATATTTTATGCTCGAAAAATGACGTTTTATTTTGAAATAGAGTTTATTAAAAATCACTGCGTCGATGAAACTAAATATGAGTTTCTCGTTATATTAATCTTCACTGACGAAAAAAAAAACAGTATCAGGAACCAGTTTTTTTAGTTCAGTGGAATATTTAAATGAATTAAAGATATTAGTTAAAACAACTGATTTATAGTTAAATGAACTATACATTTGTTGTGGCAACTACGTGATAGTTGAGGCAACTATCACTTCGGTTGACTGTATTTAACTTCAAAAGATAGTTGAGTCAACTACATTTTCGTTAATTTAACTGACATTTTTCTGAGTGTAAGGTTTCAAATCAGTTTTCTACGAAATATCATGTGAATTTAATTTTGTGACTCCTGAAATGGAAAAAAAGATTGATAATATTCTAAAGACATCTTTTCGACTCTGCGAATTTTGCAGAAAGATTCTACACAAAATCTTAATCAATAACTATTTTCCTTTTGCAGTGTTAAAGTAAAACCAATGAATACAGAAATAATTTAAGTTTATAATATATATTATATAATTTTATAATTATAATACAATGACACAAAATAAACAACGAACTTTAAATTATTTATTATTGTTTTTTAATGTCAAAAACCGGGACTTGTTTGTTTCTGAAAAGAGACACGGTAATCCTGGCGGCACAAAAAACAAGTTTTTTTTTGTACTTGGTCAGATGACATGGTTTCTGATAATATTAAAAAACGAAAATAAGGTAAAAAGTAAGTTGTAGAGATGACCATATATTTAAAGTATGAATTAATACCAACAGTGCTGTTGATATTTATTTCAGCACGAAATGAAAATTAGCGTCCTCAACAAGCAACGTGTTATCGTGTATTTTTTGTCTCTACCACATCGAGCTCGATTAATCGATCTCGCGCATCGCAACCAGGCGGCACGATAACATGAAATTTCATCTGCCCAATCTAGACAAAAACCTTGGCGAAAATATCAGTGGCAAAATTTGCCGGAAAAACGGAACGAATCGGTAGAAAATACGACAATTGAGTTGGCTTACGTTCAGCCTGTCTCTTTTTTTCTACTTTTTTGACTAAATTAAGTTAGCCTTTTTCTCGCTGATAAGATAATTCAATTTGTCTATTAGACACAGTCATGATGACTAAATAGACTTTAATACCAATTTCAAGATATTTTATTATCTGCTGTTACTGAATCATACATTAATCATCGCACTTACAATGAAAGATGATTTCAATAAATCCGTATCTTATTATTTTTTATTTGTAAGTTAAAATAACATTAAAATATTTATTACTTAAAATGTAATTCTTCATTTTACATTAACAACCTTCGATTATGACATTATTCGAGTTAAAGAAATAAAATTTAATAATAGACATCGATATTATGAAAAGTTGTAAAAGATTCAATATGCCGTTAACTTTACAATTTTTTGTTTCTTGACGAGTCAGTGGTATGATGGATGGAATCTTTAAATTGCTGATATTTGTGTCGAAATTTCAAACTGTCTCACGGCATTTTAAAAGCGCTT
The DNA here is from genome assembly GCA_022817425.1 of Gryon sp. ZL-2020. NCBI lineage: Eukaryota > Metazoa > Arthropoda > Insecta > Hymenoptera > Scelionidae > Gryon > Gryon sp. ZL-2020. The sequence continues at coordinate 17,076 of JABFPJ010002687.1, forward strand.
GCCACGAAATGTAGCTTAGCATCGTCGTTTCACAATGGCCTCACTGCTGTATGTAAGCTGAAATATTCGCATTTCGGAGTTATACAATTTGTAAATCAATTTCAGATACATGCAAACTGCGACAACTTTGATTGAATCTTACGACTAAATAACGTTATTATATAAATGACTTGAAATATCGAGAGTATGTCATGATTTTTAAATAATTATAAATCAATTAATAAAAGTTGAAAGATTTACTCGTCTGATTTACTGGTTTGCGAAAGGTTAATCTTTGATTCAATTTAATTTGATCGCATTATAGATATTCTTGAGAATGTCAACGTTCACTGTCATACCAACATAATTTAATTCTACTACATTACCGTACGACACGTGACAACCCGATGACATAACATGATGTGCCTCGTTACACTCGTCTGCATATTCCTGGCATCTGGTGGACTTATATGAAACTTGTTTGCTAACAAATTATCGATAATGAAGAAACCTGCGTCTGACGGTCTTGATACTTATATATGTACCTCAGATTTAATATTATTATCTACAATCAATCAAAGAAAAAATAGAAAGTTAAAAAAAGAGAATTTCTTAAATTATTTATTGAAAAAGTTATTTAAATATTCAAAACAAAAAGTATTCGTAAAACAATTTTTAGGTGACTGCATTTACTCGATGTTTAATCTATCTTTCACTTGAATGGATTTGACAACTTCCTTCAAGCTTCGTTACAACTTTTAATTTGGCAGAAATAATTATTCTTTAAACTCTTAAATAGGTAAATTTATTCGCAAACAGGACTTTAACTAAGTTCTTTGTACTCTATGTTGGTTTGTTATTTTTTTTGTAAAATGAGGAAATCCCAAAAAGATTTTTATTATCTTTATCATTGCTTAATGCGCTGAGTTCTAAGATCGACTATTAAGAACTTAGTGCAAGTTCTGTCTAGAGCTTTCAGTAACTCATTTCATCCGCGTTTTACTTCTTTTGCACTGCTATCTTTTCTTCGTCGAGTTTCGTTCTTCATTGTCGAAATCTTAACATGACCGACTAGTTCTTCTAGAGAACTTGCAAAATAAATTGAACGCCGTGAAAGTGTTAGGTACAAAAAAAAACTTCTAATGGCTGAAAAGCAAGTTACCCTCGGGTGTTGTAAAGTTGTTTAAAGCTGAGAATTTCACATTGTTTGAAAATTCGACGACTTAGTGCGCGCTTGCGTATATTCATTGAAATGACCAGTTGGTACATAGGCTCATTGTGTCCAAGATTAAAGAAGATTATGATTTTAATGGAACTCTTGTACTTTTGCGAAGTATTTTATTCATTCCATGAATTTGACTTTAAAATTAGTACTTCAAATTATTAAACTTTTGTATTTAATTTAAAACTTTATATGTTTATTGTAGTGGCGTGCGAGATCTCGAATTTCTCGAGATCTCGATATCAAGCGAGATCGAGATTTAATTAAACGAGATCGATCGAGATTTTGATTTAATAAAACAATCTCGATTGACGTCGAGATCTTGCTTG
>JABFPJ010002688.1:0-18605 GCA_022817425.1 Gryon sp. ZL-2020
CAAAATATCTCTGAGATAGGACGCTTTTCTGGCTGTTAACGAAATAGGATGTTTTTCTGGACAATAACGACATAGGCCTTTTTTCAATAGTACAGCGACATAGGACATTATTCGCTAGATACGTCGATTTATTGACCAATCAAAAGGATTTGAATTTATATGGTGCAATAATTTTATTGATTCTTAAGAAATAACTTTTTGTAAAACCAATAAATAAACAAAATAAAAATCTGAAACTTTATATGAAATCTCACAAATATGTATATGTATATAATATATATACATCTATCCTACAAGTTGACATAAATTTCCACGATAAAGAATTTGTATCTTCAGTTGTTGCTTCAGCATTCTTCAAGATTTTACAATTTGTTTAACAAAAAAAATTGAAATATAAAAATATGCTTTAGCGAAGTTAATATTATTTTGCACTTGTTGAAAATGTATTTACGGTTGAAAAGATTTCTTGGTATCTTGACTTGATTCTGTTTAAGTAAATGAAGTGTGAAAATTCAGTTGACTTAAGTAAATTGAATACAACGGAAATCCAATCAATGTAATCTCATTGTTGACGTACAATAAAGATATACTTTAGAAAATCATGATTAAGAATTCAATATATTTCTGACGTTCATTTATTTCTCTACTTATATGTTAACTTCTTAATATATAGATATATTAACTCAAAGATTAATAGGAAAAAATTATTTCATAAATTAAATTACATTTTACTCTAGGCGAAAAATAAATTTTTCTCTGAAAAACCACGTCTATTTAAATAAAGAAACATATAGATAAACGTCTCTACCAAATATCACAATAAAGTTCTTCTAATAAAATTTGTCTGATTCAGTCAACACTTGTTACGTATAAAGGAGTTGTAGTTTTCAAACAAAGTTTGTGTGTTGTTCATTCGTATTTTACACTGAAAACACAGTTTAATTAAAAACATGCTATAATTATAACTAATTTGAAACAGCAATCCGGAAGTTTTTTTATAAATAAGTAAATTGTAAAAAAATGTTCATATATTTAAAAACGCCTTAACATTTAGTATGTCACTACTTTGTGTTTTTATTTCATATTTAGCACGATGAGTAAGAACAGTTGGATATTTCTCTTTCATCTCGGAATATTCAAAATAATGTCTTATCATATGCAACCTAACTTACTATAAAATGATTTGCAACATACTATTCCAAAAGTCCTAATCAATATCAATGTACCTTTATCAAGGTAAATTTCGAAAAGTAGGTCATTCGAAAGATATTTTTGATTCGCATAAACTCGATTACAAGCAAAAAAAGTCTCTCGATGTATGTCGTCATCGATACGTTCGTCACGATGATGTTGACAATTCTCGCAAAGGATGCAAGCGAGTATAGAAATTCGGTCGCATGTTTGGAAGACGAATGAGGTTGATTTTTCACACCTCGTCCGTGCAATTGACGCTTGTGCATATGCAAGACTCGCTCTCAGGATCGAGACAAATCGTTTAGTTACGGCCCGTTGGAATCGTGTCCCTTGATTTGACCGTCGCATTTGTCATCAACGATGAGACTCGCTTTTGATCACTTTTGTCTGGTCATTTTTGCTTTTAATCACGTATCCGGTTGAACATACCGCGCCGTATATCTACTTTATGTTGTAATCGATTGATGTACGATTCAACCAATTATCTGCAACGCCGAACACTCACGTGTATACGAGTTTATTCATGTTTATTCGTGTACGTTTAAGGATGCAGTCATTACAGAGCCTTACGCTCGAAGCGCGCATTAGGCAAATGTGCCGGAGTTTAGACCTGGTCAATTTATGCGAACCAGAACCAACTCGCTCGCTCAAAATACACTTAACTCTCTCAAATGTCACAAAAATTGGGCAGAAAAAATTCTCAAATGTCACGAAGCGAAAAAATGTTGATTGGCTACATTTGTCCCCACCACGAATTTTCGCGATTTTTGGGAGATTTTTGTCGTTACATTTGAGAGATTGTGACATTTGAGAATGTGACATTTGCGAGAGTCAAGTGTACTCTGTTTAATCAGAATTTTGCTTTCGATTTAGTTACCATTATGTTAGATTGTCATACTTTTATTCACTTTAATAGTATTAATTTCATGGCTTATTCACTTTGCGAATATTTAACAATTTTTTTTGCATATTATGATTTTAAAAAATGTTTATGAGTATGATTCAACTAAAATATACATGAAAAAGTACTACTTTGATCTGATATATATATATAATTTGAAATGCTAATTAGATAATTTTTTAATTTTTATCATAAAATTTGCATAATTTTGATTATTTAGACAAGAGTAAAAATACGCATATTTTTCCTTTTAAATGTTTATCAAAATGAAACTATATACAAACAACTAGAAAATATTTGGTGCCTATTACAGAAATTGTTTACATGTTTTCCTTGAAAAGGAAATTTATGGCGATTCTTTCTTTAACGTAACCATAAAAAAGACAACGTGCAATAAAACGACGTGCAAGATACTTTTTACTTTTTGGTTATTTGATAATACCAATTAGTTTACCTAGCAGAAAAAAGCACAAGTAAAAATGTTTTTGATTGTTGGTCCATTGCAGTAGTAAGTAAAAAAAGATCTGTGCAAAGAAATAGGATAAAGAATTCCACTGAGAGTTAATTCTTTACACGCGATATTCCTGTCTTATATTGAAGCACGTTCGCGAAGATTAAAAAGAGAAGACAAATACATAAGGAAGTTTTGATAGTAGTCATATAATTAGAAATTAAGTTTGCACATTGGAATATCAGAACAGTCACGTAAAGAATGGCTTTGTCTTTTGCTCTTCTTTTCAAGCTTTTTAGTTTTTGCAATCAACTTTAGAGAAAGAAAATTTAATAAATGTACAAGTTTTAACCTACTGGTTGAATATTCAAGAATTCGACTTGTGACTTGGATGTTAATTTCACTTTTAGAAAGAAAGGGAATTAAATTTAAAGTAAGAAAGTTTTAGAACAATGAATATTCTACAGCCTTTAATTTCTTATTGAAATAGTTAAACACTGAAATTAACAAAAAAAATAAAATAAAATAAAAATTATGTCAATGAAAAACTATTTCAAAATAAGTTTTATTGAATTACCTACAGTGAAATATTCCCTAGATATAGTTATAGTGAAAACTGTTTTATCGATCCTAGATATGATAGAGAGAAAATATATCGTTACGCATAGTTGATAAGATAGGTTACTACGTACCTAAAGTAGATTTCTACGTTATCCATTATTTTATCCCGTATAGATTATCTAAATACTTTTACCTTGACTAGATACAAATAATTGTTGTATATACAATTTTTATATACAATGTAACTTTTGTAGAAAAAATTGATGAAATGTGTTAAATATAAAATTCTATATAATTTGAAATGTAACGCGATGATTATAGTAAGAGTATAATTAATGTAAGTCTTTTCAAGATTTACCATAAAATAATCAAGTTAAGTTATATACATTTGTATAACAATATTAATTTTATATAAACTTTAAAATGAATTATTAAACACAAACTAATCTTTTTGCCTAAGTCATTAATTAAAACTAAAATTATTCAACGAATAATGAAAAGTACATAATTCAAGTTCTTATCTCTAATATTTATACCTCGTAAAAAAGGGACTTCATACACAGCAATTTGAAAATCTCAGTGACGCGCATGAAACAACTATGAGAATATTTGCAATGTAAAAATGTGAAACAGCATTATAGCGAGAAAAATATAAGAATGTAAGAGTTGGTTTTTACTTCTTTCAACATGTATATTATTCTTGCGTACATTATTTATACTGCGAAGCATTGTCGGGGTCGATGACAAACTAAGAACAATGGATGCGAGGCGTCGTGCGTGGACGTAAAATCTGATAATGCAACTCTCCATTTGAGAAAACAGCAAAACCCACCAGCTTTAAACGTACTTACGCTTACATCAACATGCGTCAGACACATACATGAAAGTTTCTTTTTGCCGGTAAAATCGAACGATTGGTCGTATGAGGATGATTCAGTGTGACACGTTAATGGAAACCTTGTTTCCGGCTGAATAGACGGACATATTAATTACGACTGAAATGAACAAGTAAAGTAATAACCTAGTAAAAGTTACTTCATCTCCTTTCTCTAATTATTTGAAGGTTGATCGAAAATACAAAATGTTCAATGACTCCTAATCCAAAATGTACTTTGTAATTATTAAGAAAATTTTTACACCGATATTTAAGAATATATATATATATTTACAATCGCATCAATCATTTCATCATACTACATTATTCATATCATCTAAGGTCATTACAAAAAATGTCTTTAAAAGTTCCTTGAATAACAATTATACTTCTAAAATTAATATGCAATGTAATCTTTGAATCATACATTTTTTTTTGTTTTATTAAGAGAAATATAAACGAGTAACTAAAACATTACAATACTGCTCTTGATAATCATTGATATTTTAATGCCTTTTTTATCTGGTATTAAATGAATAAATTTATAAGACATATTTAATTATTACACTTACTACCTTTTGAAATTTTGTATGACACCTTTTAAATAATATTTTAATTTGAAAATTCAATGTAAGAAACAATTATTTTCTTTAATTTGATATAATAATAAACATTGCAACCGTTGAATACAATACAAGTATACATTTCTAATATGATAATGAAATTCACGCCTTCTTATTACTTGTACACTTGCATTTTTCTCTACTGTATTTCTTGCTGAATAAGATTATATTTGTAATAAGACTTCTTCAACAGTTATTTACATGCATATTTATGTATAAGAAAATATGATATTACAGTGAGAAGAACGAGATTTGCAGTAATATATAGTGCAACAGTTAATTAAACTTGTAATAATTATAGAGCAAAATAATTTCTTTTATATGTCCACTTCAAAGTATATCTTTATTTATATCGCTGTCTTTACAGTTTCTTCCAATTTAGCTGTAAAAATGCAGATTATCTTTCTTTATTTTAGTTTAGCTGATCCTTAATTCTGGTAGGATTTGCAGATTTATGTTAAAATCCATTCAAAATAGTTATTTCAAATAATAAGCTTAGACTCAAAATTACATAAAATTTAAATAACTACTTTTTAATTGTATGACAATAATAATTCTTCTTACTCCAATTTTAATGACAAGAATTTCAATGTTGCACAAAAAACATTAATGTTCTGACAATAATAAACTGCCCTTTCACTGAATATCTATTCAAAAAAGACTTACATTAAATTTGCTGAATCAGAGATTATTTAATGTACATTTTGTAATGTTTTTATGGCGACAATAAAATTCGTTTCAAGGACAATATACGCTGATCTGGTTCAACGGGTGTAATCCGATAGACGGTTTCATTTAGATAATACGCAAGTCTTATCGTAGCAGTAAACCGTTGGCATAGTGCGTTGTATACAACCGGCGTTAGAGATACACATCGTTGAGTATGTAATTAGGCTGAGGAACTTGTCCGTTCCGTTAAAACACACTTCGCTTTGGTCAATGCTAATCATTTTTCATTATCCTAAGTAAATTTCGTTTCTTTCGCTGTAAACTCGTCAGTTCAATTTTCAGCATAAAAAAATGTCAAGCACAACCAACATTGCCAAATAACGTTATCTCTTTCTTCAGTTTTGTGATTGTAAAAGAAAAACAACAACTCCTTGACATTTATTTTTCAAAAGTATTATCAAAAAAGAGTATACAAAAAAGTTGAAATACTTAAAATTTATCCAACATTGGTTCTTAATAACTTCTATTGGCCTTTAAATTATTATTTTTTTAATGTCAGTGTGCGGTTTCGTTTCATTGTTTTTGATCTTGGGAAATACAAAGATTACACATAGTTTATTGAAAGTTACGCAAATTATTATTGAATTTGTTATATATTATAGAAAGGAATATATTTTCAAAATTGTATATTAAGTTTCAATGAGGTACTTATGTCATTGCAGCTTGTGGATTCAAGCTTCTAATTATATATGCGTAAATGACTATGAATGAGTACAAACATAAAAAATATTTGAACACTATACAGTAGTATTACAACATTAGAAACAAAAGACATTCTCGTTTGGAGAATTTTCGACGATACCAGGTCATTCCCACGACTAAATAAAAAAGGTACGCGTCAAAATTTCAGATCTTTACGCAGGTTGGCCAAGATTCGAATCTTCCTTTACACCGGATTTAAACTTCCGGTAAATAAAAACTTTTGCTAAGCCCGCCACCTCACTTTTATTATCGACCCTGAATTCATAGTAGTTGTATGGTTAACGCTCAAAACCACAAAGAATGCAACAAAAACATGGGAAAAATACTTTATTTCACTCTAAGCTTTTTTTATTGATTAAAAAACTTTCCTTTCAACTAAGTCTAAATAAAAATTGAAATACTTTAGAAAGTTCAATGAAAAAAAATTTTCATTTTAACATATTCAACACAGCTTGAAATTATTATATTACTATGAAATTTGTTGGTTTATATTTTATTCGCAATGCTGTCGATATTTTACTTGTTATAGATTTACTTTCATCAAAAAATGCATGTAAGCAAATCGAAAAAAAATCTGAATAAATCATTAAAATGCGCATGAATAGCGAAATAATGTAATCACTACGAAACATCGATTGTTAGAATTCGGGATCGAAATGGTTCTCGACTTCCCGGGGGAAATTCAAGATGCTTCGAAGCTATGTGTGTCGTCGATTCGTGTTTCACGTGGAAATCGAGACGCGAACCGAACGCCGGATCTGCGCGTATTCGTGGTGTTCCTTTCGGGCACGAAGCCGCGCAAATAATAATGAAAGAGGAATGGACGCACAAAGGCAACGGGATGTTGTCGTCACCACGAAACAAGTCGAGCACGAAATAACATCCGCCCTCTTGCGAGAGAGTTGCGGCTAATACCGACATGTCAGCTTGTTTTCTTTGACTTATGCCACCTGTCATTCGGACGATGTGCGGGTATAGTCTGCTGGCACTATGTACAACAACTCCCTTCCAGATAACCATTAAGTACAGATAATTGACGACAGCTAATAATAATACAAAAATATGTTTTCGTAATGATGAAATATGAAGTCCAATAACATCTTATATTACACGTGATTTTGATTCTACGAACAAGTAAACATAGTCGATGTTGCTATAAATAACAAATAGTGACAATTAAATCTTCATTTTAATGTTCTGAATAGTAGTTATACTAATTTGAGTGTAATTAGTTGTTCATTCAATCGAGTTTTCTTAGTAAATAAACTGTATCTTAAGAAAAAAAAGCAGAAAATATATTAATGAAGAGTGTCCAAAACAACGTGATCGATAACAATCTTTCTTTTGTTTGTTACCATCAATTTTAATTTTGTTTTAGTTTCGCAACTTTTACTTAAGCTTGCTTCTCTCAAGTGTTTCAATCACTCAAGTTGTAACCTTTCTTTTCTCAAACTTTTCTAACAAATTGGTTCCATTAGCCGATATTTTCCAGCAGTGAAGATTCAACAAAATGTTCTATAACACCAACTATATTTGTAACTGTATTATCATACTTACATTAAAAAAATGGTTTTCGAAATGAGATATGTATAAAACTAAATTTAATTCAATATATTGAATTATATTATAGTGTTTAACTATACTAAGTCTTAACTAAGGTATATGTACAAGGTTTATAAATACATTTAATTTATTTTTTTTTTTTTTTTTGAGATTATTATATATTTTTTCGACTAGTAAACGTATTACTCATTTATTTTTTTCTGATATAGGAAAACTAGAATTACATGAATGAATGTTCTGTATTCTATCTATTTAAACCGTATGCAAATTATGCTAAAATCCTTTCAATTAATTTAACATTTAACCAAGCATTGGTGATAATATTATTTTAATCTTAAAAAATCTGTTATATGTAATGAATTGAAAATATTTTACGAAAGCACTAATTAAACATTACATCGATTGAAAAATTATTTTATGCGTATATAATACATCATTACTCATGCGTATGTTATCTGCTATCACAATATCAATTTATAAATTTTTAAACATTAAATAGGATTTACTGGCCACTCTGTATAATCCATTGATAGTTTAATGCACGATCTCATGAACTTGATGTGTCGCATTAATCAAATTCAATTTATTTGTCGGAAAATAATTCTCTAAGTCTCAAAAAATCATTAATTATTGTCTTTTCGTCTCTTCGATAGACAAAGAAGCGAGCAACTCTGGTGGCACAAATTTCACTTTTAATCCAGCTTCTGTTGAATAAATATAATCCCTAATAAGTTGATGATAAGTTCGTCGCACTACATCATCACTGAATTAGTATATTTACTCAGCACATAAATTGTGTCGCCCTACGCAATTGCGTAAAATCCTGCACTCTGTTCAATATATGATTTTGAGACAGAACAAAATTGAATAAAAATGTTAATCAATGCCGCGCATATGCAGATCAAATAATCCGAATATTCGAAATGGAATAAAAGATCAGACTTTTGACGACGTTTCGAAAATAGAGTTTGTGGCGGTAAATATGACGTAAATGTAATTGTGGCATTAATGGAGGCAAATAAACGCAGAACGCATTCACTTCTATTTTAAACTACATTAGTATGATTGCAATTTCACGTTAATTCATAAGTACATTATGAAGCGTACAATCCATGAATGTAAATCAAGCTGATCCTGGACTACGACACAAACGCCATAATTTCAAGTGTAAATTCTATTAATGGATATAACATTTCGTTACGTTGAAGCGCGCTTTTCGTTAAAGAAATGATCATTTCTCATTTTAATCAAAAAAGAAAATAGAAACTGTAGTTTACAAATATAAAGTGATAAATATTTATTAAACTTTCGAAGTCAATGCAAATTGTCGTTAAATCTTATTTATAAGCTAATTACAATGGCTTTTAGTTACGTTTTTAAGAATTTATTGTGTAAAAAAATTTATCAAATATGGCGAATCAATTATTTGCATGCATAAAAAATGTTGAATAATTTCCATGTCAATATCTTAATAGAAATTTGACTCTGTTCAAAGGTTTTTTGACAGAACTATAAGAGTTAAATGATAAAAGTTCGTCTCTGATGTCTGACTACGATTTCCTTGAAACTTCTCAGCGAGTTGTAGTACTTCGTAAAAGAAAATACGTATATTTTTTATAATCAGATTAATGGCTTCAAGGGTTGTAATCGACCCGTTAAATTAACTGCAGCGGGGTCGCCGCACTCTTGCATTTTATGGGGTATCTAAGTGCATGTTGATATGGTAAATTTTAGGGTAGATCTTATTTTCTAAAACGGTTTCTCAACAAAAATATGTATATATTTTGTTTCTCTTGCCTGATACAATACTGTAGTCACTTCTATTTATACGTTTGATAAATAATAATAATAAAACATACGGAAATTTTTCACGTCAAAATTAGTCTTACTGCCTGATACTAATAAAATATTATGATTAAATAATAAGATTATGCTCAATCAACTTTGGAAATATTCATGAATGATAATATGGATAATACTTGTTGATCCTACTTTATGAGTGTATTTATCTTAACTTATACTTAAATTTTCTCCTTCCATAGTGCACTCAAACATTTGAATGTTTTAATTTGAACGTAAAAAATGTAAGAAATATAGTATATATGTTAGTATATTATAGTATTTTTTCTAACTTTCCCATATATATTAATAATTTATCGTATATGATTTATAAAGATATTTCGCAAGGGGAAGTATAATAATGTAAATTATTACACTAAGAAGCATAACTTGTATATGTAAAACAATAGAAATATAGGTCAGATTTAAGCCTGATTGGTGCTAAACGAATGAACGACATTTATTCTCTTCCTGGAATAAATATCAAAGTTTGAGCCCATATATACACCGATAAGATATGATTACAGGTGATTTTACGACCAACTTTTTACATTTTGCAAAATTATTCGAATAGTGTCAAATGAAAAGTGTTACAAGTGACAAAGATTTGCAATCGACAGAAGTTTCTTTGTTCTTGTTCAACCCCTACATCCATTTGTCAAAAGAAAAATTATTCGTACAAAGTCACAGAATTATTTGCAATTTTTCCAGGTTTCTGTATACCTTTGAATAATACCTTATAACATTGGCAATCGCAATTGTTATCAAATAAATAACAACCAAAACAACGTAGACAATTTTACTTTCTATTAAACTTTCCACTGTTCAATATTTGCATCAAAAGAGAAGCACCTTTTATCAAAAATAATCACTTAATTTACTTTATGCTGGTATTGTATTTTATCGATAATAAACAATAACAACATTTAAAGAAGACTTGAGAAAAAATTTGAATGTCTTCCCACAGGTGTTCAAGACAATTACATTTTGAAGCAGCTGCGCAGTGAAAACCCTGAATTAACGTTAGCTAAATATCGTATATGAGCCAATCGCGTTTCGATCAAACGATCCCGGCACGATCGATCCGATAAAGTAGCGAGTGACTTAGCCGACAAAAAGCACTTTGGCTGTGGAGCAAAAGAAAGGCCGAAGGGAAGGGAGAAGCGGGCGCACAACACAGTCTCGGAAGCCACGAGAAGCGGAATCCGGCGACAGTCGCGCGCTCCCGCTTAACCGCATGAGGCACGTTCGTTGGTTCGTGCGTTTGTTTCCCGGCAACTTTCTAATTTGACCCCTGCCCATGCAGAAAAACGTCTCGGTGACAGCGCAAACCTACGCAAAAGGTCAACCAGTTTGATGAAAAATGTCATCGGTCGTGAAGAAACGCGCGAGTAAATTCGCGCGACCAATCGGGTCCAAAACAAAATAAGAATTTCGGGCCCGGTTTTTTCTTTGCTTCATTCTGTTTTACTTTGAACTACTGCAGTTTCATTTTTGTTCTTGAAAATTCGGTGCTCAATTTTCTTGTTTTATATTACTGTTGATACTGGTTTTGGTGGAGGAAAAGTGATTTTTCTTACATTACATTTGTGCTCGCTTTTTGGAGCATATCAGTTAGGGACATGATGGGTGTTTTGAGATGGAGACACGACCTGAGATCGGAGGCCGGTCAACAACAACAAAGACCGACTTCCGACAGGTCGCACGGACACGCGCTGCCCAAACTTATCACACAGGTGAGCTTCAACTTTGCGATCGCTTTTCCCCAATTTCGCTGTATAAATTATTCATGAATACGGCATCAATTATAGAACGCGCCAAGTCCACGGAGATCTCATTGCAACTTTCATTGAAGGTCACAATTTTGTTGCTAATCCAAGCGACGGAACAATTGCATTTCCGCAATTTTCACTAACCTATGACCAAATGATATCAGATAATTGAGTCTGGTTAATCGAGTTTCAGATAAATAGCGTTTATTTAATATAAGCTCAACACATTGCAGCGATGAGAATACCGGTATTTCTCAGCGAAACGTGTGATTTCAAATCCGCATTGATTCTGCGAATGACATACATTAATTCGAAAGTTTTTAAATTAATTTTCAATTGAAATTAAGCTACATTCTCATGAAGAGGATTTTATATAATTCATTTGCACTAATAGATCGTTTTTAGAAGTAAGAATAACTTTAACGCGAAAAACAGCCAAGATAATTTTTTCCCCGTTTTGGTTTTGTCTTATATTCTCTTACAATTAATAAATGTAATAAATTATTTATAAATTAAAAACAAAATTCAATTAATTTGGTTACAAATTATATAATATTTTGCAATACAAATTAATTTATTAATTATATCAAAGTACGAAAAGAAGAAATATTACATTGACAATCATAAAACCTGAAAATGTACAATTTTCAATTGAATTATTACTGTTTTTAATAGCATTCTGAATCCATCGGCAAAAAATCATCAAATTTTACTATTAAAAACAATAATTTATGAAGAAAATAACGTAAATATTTACTAAAATAACTTTAATTTTTACTGTTTTTCACAGCAAAATTGATGATTTTTTGCCGATGGATTCAGAATGTTACTAAAAATTCAAGATCTATGACTGTCAGTGTATATTTTTGTTGCATTCATGCAACAAATTAATTATACACACAAAATAAAAAACCTAATAATGTTTACCAAAAGGTATGGTAACGAGAAGATATGATTTCAGGCATTAATAATTTTACTATACCATTATTGGAAAAAACTTGCGCAGTAGCCTATTGCGCATGCTTTCAATTCTGCGCAGTGCTCATCTGCGCAACATTTTTCCAATAATGGTATAGTAAAATTATTAATGCCTGAAATCATATCTTCTCGTTACCATACCTTTTGGTAAACATTATTAGGTTTTTATTTTGCGTGCATAAGTAAAGTTGTATAAATGTACTGAATTTATACAATTAATAATATAATTAATGTCATTCACCAATGTGACTTTGTAATTTCAATACGAAATTTGCAAGTTATAAATATTATTTTTGCATTGGATGTAATTAAATAATTATTATTGTAACAATAAGCTCGAAATTTGTACAACTAAATTATATTCAATGGAGCTTGTTTATTATACATTTGTTTATTATGAACAAGATAATTAATTTTACCTTACTGAAATACTGAAATATAAATGAGTATGATGATAAATAATATTTCAATGATGCGAAAGGATGAGAACATTTTGAGAATTAAATACGACAATAAATGAAAAACAAAATTCATAAATAATAACGTCTCTTAATAAAAAAAAAAGTTTTTTACAAGTGAAATATTAGAAAATCATGACGATATTAGACTTTGAAAACTTTCTTCAACTGTACCAAATATATTAATGATCTTATTGGAAAACAATGAATCACTTGTCACGAATTATGATTATTATTCAGTACAATAGCTTTTGTAATGTCATGAGTGAAACACTTAAGTTTCTTTGACAAATTTTCATTATGTTGAATGATTTTTATCTTGAATTTGTGTAAATTTGCGTAAAAGTTCGATGTAAATATTTATATTATATAACATCGAAAGCATTATCATCTAAAAAATGTTGATTTAATTACGAACAGATAAGAATATGAAAAGCTAATTTATTTTTTTCTAAAGATTAATTAATTGATTTTATTTTTACGACTAAATTATGCAGACAATTTATTTATAATAAACTTTACAATACAAATCCCATTAAAAATATAAATACTAGCACTTTATTACTCTTAATATACAATACATCATTGCACTTGAAAGGAAATTAAATAACAATTATTATTTATGTACTTCAATATTATGTATCAAGCATTTCTACTTCCATTTTTATTCTTTTTTGTTTCACATTTTTAAGTGTAACATTTTATTCAATCTGAATGTATCAATCATAAAAATATCTAAAAATTAATTCAATTTTCGCTCAAAAATGTAACTCACAGAATCAAAGCTTCGTTCTGTCATTTCGTCTACTTAAACTACTGAAAACTTTTTAAAAGTTTCACTTTTAAAAGAACCTCGAGTAATTGTGTTTTATTATATCTTATTTTTTAATAATTAATATATATAAATTCAATGAATGTTATGAATGTATATTAAATAAATTGTAATAATCAAATTTAAACAAATCTGATTCAAATTCGTATCTAAATTAACCCACTTTTATTTTAGATAACAAAATTAGTATTATTGAATGGATTTATTTAAAATAAATTAACATCAGCGACAAATGACTGCCTACGATTTAAATTTTTATCAGTTTGACGAGTAAAATGTGTTTTTAATTGCTCGAATTTTAATTTATTACCAGTTTAACATCTTTTCATTACGAAATTGAATAACTGTTCAATTTTGTATTCGTTTTTTATAAATCGAATTCATTTCTACCATTATCAAAATATTAATATCTGATTCACGCAAAATTTTGATGCAATAAGCTTTATACTGGAATACATAAAAAAAACATTGCCTATCTTATATACATCGACGAACAATGAATTGTATACTCGTAATTGAGTCACGGCCTCATGTTTCGTAATCGCACATTTCAACTTCGTCTGCATATAATTTTTCCAGTAATTTTTGTTATCAAATATCGAACAAGTTTCCTGGCAATTTTCAAATTGTAATTTGAAAAATAATCAGAATCAAACTGAAATTTGATATCATATCCAAAATCCAAAAAATGTGTTTCATTTTGTCTTATAATAAAGCGTCTATTTTCAAGATAAAACACTCTTCACTGTTCACTTATGTTTACGTGTCACTCGACATTTAAATTGAATTTTTTTATACATTTTCGACAAGTTTCATTAATATTTACATAGCTATGGAGACATAAACCGAACTTCGGGGAAGAGCTCGGAATAAACGTCACGGCTCAGATTTACCCTAAATTCGTGACTCATTCTTCCCTTTCTTGCGAATACATTTATACGAAATTTCCTTAACTTATTCATTCACTTTCTTTTGTAATAAATGTTTTTAATAAATTGTGTAAGTAAATTAAACAATTAATCTACCTTTTATTATAAAGTAGTAATAATAAATTAGTTAATAAAATGAAGTCTGAAATTGTATTTTAAAAATACCATAATTTTTTTTTAATTAAACAATGTATAATAAACAAAATTATTCAGAATTTTTTTCGTTCTATTTCCTTTTCCAACTATTGTTTAAAACTATATTAATATAAATATCACAATACAAGCACAAGAGTAACCTAAATATTAAACATAGTTCAAGTTTCATATGTATTTTAAACAAAACATATATTTGCAAATTAGCGATACATGAACTTGCATATACCTCTAATAAATAGCTCCATCAACATGGGAACGCAAATATACATACCCATATTGGGTAACACCATTAGGTACAATTTTGCTCACATATGAATTATACTGATTCACGCGTACAAATAATACATTTGATCTAACTTACACTGACATAAACATATACAATCCAAAAGGTGGTCATAACACGAGCTTCCTTTTCACATAATTATCGCATAAAATTCGACATCAATCATGATAGACAGTAATTTTTCCAGCCGTCTGTTAAATTTAATGTCAAAATGATAAAACCGCAAATTATCGATTAGTTAAATCGTTCTAAATCAGTACTCCAACACGGATAATTTATATAATAATATTGCGCTCCACGTAGCTTGACTAATTTACGTCGCTCGCGGGGGTACCAATTATCGCGATAGAAACAATGAAATATTTTAATTGTAATCTCCAAGCACGGATATTTTGGAATTATTATTTTCCCACGCCCCTTTTCCCTTTCATAATTTTCGTAAAAGAGAAAACGAAATAGAGGATATGACAGCATCATGTAAACATGCGAAAATAAATCCAATTTTAATTCGCTTCGTCAAAGAGAATGGGTGAAAAAAGTTTTGTTACGCGAATACCAGTGCACCGTAGGTAACTAACTATTCGCGAATTCAATCTCGCGTAATTTTATTCATTCCAGATATGACGGCGTGCAATTTTATTCAAATTCCCACCACCACAAAAATGTAGGTCAAATTAAACTATCGGTTACCTTCGGTGCATTACTTACTATTCGCATCGGTTCATACGCAATGGAAAAGCCGCTTGGACAATTTTTCAACTCACTTTTTGTTTTGTGTTTAACGTAATGATACTTTTAAATGAGTTTTATAAGGATACTTGTTGAAATGTTATTTTTAAGGTTATAATTTTTAAATACTATATGCATTTTAAAAATATACAAAACATATGTTGGCAATTTTGTTAATATAATATTAAATCCGGTAATAGATGAAAGAGGTAAAAGAACAAAAATTGCAATTCTAAAGTCATGTTAGAAATCGAGCTGTTTCTGTCACTTAATTTTTCTCTTTTGACGGTTGAGTCAGTTTTATCGCTTGAAAACATAATGCCCAACCACACAAAAGACTGTAATTCTTGATTTTGTCTTTTTTTTTAGAGTTTTATGATTTTATCTTTTTTTCAAATGAATACGTCACACCACACATTACTTTTTAGGTTAATAAGTAAATGAAATCTTTAGGAAATAGTAGGAATTCAGAATACATATGCGATCGAATTGAACTTCATACTCGTTGATGAAGAAAACATGATCTCATTTTCTAACTCTTCCATTGTTATTTTTTTAAAAATCCCCTGCAAAAAGATAAACATTTAAAATCCAATATTATTGGATTTGGTTTAATATATAAAATAAATGTTTTAATATTAAATAATGCATTTCCGTTAAACTGGATTAAAAGATTGTATAATTTTTTTACAAAATGTTTTATAAAAAAAAGTGAATTTGAAAGACATCTATGCTAAAATGTAATACACTATTGTAAACGAGTAACCCGATACATTTTTATCTTCGCACTTGCATAAGTCGAAACCTTCATTGGCACATTCGACATATCCATTACGTTAATTCAAAACTGATTCGACATTTTATGTTTATGACAAAACTTTCAGTTTTGCGTACAGTTTACGGAAATATTTTCAGTATTCTAAAATCTTAATCAGCAACTTTAGGACAAATTTAAAAATGAATCGTTTTCTGCTGTATAAAATGAGAATTGAAATTACATAATGTTATACTGATTTTCACATATTCGGCAACTTTGACCATTCAAAGCATACAACTTCACATATATTATAATTTGTATTCAGTTTATTCCGAATAAAAAGAATATATTTGAAAGAAACTTTAAGTTAAAAATTTTTCAAATGAACTATCTAGGTTAACTTGGAAAGTATATAATGAGATGGTCAAAAAATACTCAAATCACGCAGTATAGTTCATATATCGTTCATAAAAGAAAAGCTTCAATTGTAAAATCACTATTTATTCAAATATCATGCATTTTAATGAATATTTGCAAATTTGCCCTTATTAACGTAATTAGATATAAATGGAATTAATTGAAGTTTTATGCAATGCAGATGAAACTTTGATTTTCGGTGAACTTATAAATAACAGGAACGTTTTTGAGTCGTCACTTCATGTATAAAACACACGTGTATAAAGCGGTTTATTTGAAATGCCTGCAGCATTTATATTTTGAGTAAATAAACGTTATACCAATTTTACGCAGTCAACTTTTGTTGAACAAATGAAATTTTCAATAATATTAACCAACGTTTTGTTTGTGAAAATAAATAACGTACATTTAACTACGCAGACAGTGAACTTGTCTAGTATTTTTAAACTTGTCAAACAGTTTTGACATTTACTACAAAATATGCATACATTAAGTTTATTGTCCTTTTTTAATTGATATTATAAAAACAAAAAAATAATAAAATTATAACAAGGGCCTCATCCGGATGAAAGTGAATAAAGGTAGTAGTGCTTATTGCACGTTTCGACAACAACGTTTAAAAAATACCGCCAAAAACAAAAGTTGGCAGCACTGGGCACCATCTTCCTACGCGTTCGCGCCATATTCTTCATTATGTTTTGTTGCGTTGTGAGACAACAATTTCTCTTGGTTAATCCCATATAATTTGTTCTTGACAATTGGATCTTTAATTTTATCGCTCATTTTTATATGTGAGAATCATCACGAAATGTCGAACAAGCGAAAACATCGTTCACGTTCAAGGAATCGACACAAAAAACATCGATCGTCTCGCCACGAAAGATCGCGAGAACGTTCCAAAGATTCACATGAATCTTCTCGTCGGCGCTCACGCTCTCGTCGACTCGATGAGAGTCCATCTCGAAGTCGATCACGGGATCCTTCGTCACCTAGACCTGACCCCGCGCTTACCCTGATCTTGGAAAAACTCGCAGCCCAGGAGAAAAAGCTAGCGGAATTTGAAGTTAGGTTCCAGAATAAACCAACAGATGAGCCGACAACTGCGGCACAAAATGAGTCGACAAATGCGGCGCAAAGTGATCAGCCTACATCGGCAGATAAGAACTTAAGTAAGCTTTTAAGCCGGGGCTGCGAACCAGGTGCTTTTTCTTGTCGACTCCAGTCGGAGAAAGAGAAAATGCAACCGACTCATCCCTTGCACGGGAAAGATTTAGTCGGGATGGAATTTTTTGGTCCGAAACAGAAACCGGAGAACGATTTCGCTTGGGCGCCATCCATTTTAAAGTTCGCCAAGTTGACTGTGTGTTCGGGACTTGATGTCGAGCCCCGCGATGATTTGCTTAACAAATATGCAGTCAAAGGGGATCTCGAGATTTTGGGACCTCCCAATTCATCCAGCACATTGCATATATCTGCGGATATATGTGTGATACGTCGTAGCTTTCAGTGGAAAGCTACGACGTATGAATTTCAAGCTCTTCCTTTCGGCTTGTCCACTGCACCATTCATCTTTACGAAGATTGTTCGGCCGGTGATCTCATTCCTTCGAGAAGAGAATTATCAATCGGTCGTATACTTGGACGATTTCCTGTTGATCGGTTCATCAGAAGCGGATTGTCGTAAAAATGTTGAGGCTCACATTAACCTTCTCACGTCTTTAGTATATTCTAATATTTAGTATAATTTTATTGACTGAAATGGATTAACCAGATAGTTAGTGGCAATCAGCTTCTTTAAACATCTACATTTATTCACTTTCATCCGGACGAGGCCCTCGTTATAATTGAAAGATCAAAC
>JABFPJ010002689.1:0-18604 GCA_022817425.1 Gryon sp. ZL-2020
ACCTTTAAACGGTCTTTGGCGCATGATAAACATAACGCGCATGCGCCAGACCGATCGACGATTTTGTGCTCTTAGCGGTATTTCCGCTACCAAACTTGTGCTCTTAGTGGAAGTGGAGTGTATCTTACTTTTCTAAGACAAAAATAAAAAAAAAACGTTAAAATTAAAAAACTTATTAAATGACAACTTAACACTTGAAAGTGAAAATTATTTGGTTCAACTATAGTATATTACTGCTGAGGGCGCCACTGCACCCGAGGCTGGTATCCTATTTTATAGACCGAGGGACCGGACAATAAAGTGGAACTTATTGTCCTAGGACGATAAAATGTTCGAGGGCGTAGCCCGAGATCATTTTTATCGTCCGAGGACATGATTAGTTCCACTTTTGTCCGCTCCCGAGGTGCATAAATATATTTACATTCAAATGTATTTATTATATAAATCATTTGACTATTCATTTCTTTAACGAAATGTATCATTTGTCAGCATTTCCGGACGTGCAAACCCACGAGATCACGAAAGATTGGGAATTCGTTGTGCTGGCCTGCGACGGCATTTGGGACGTGATGACCTGCGAGGAGGTTGTGGAATTCGTGCGAGAGCGTTTAACCCAATCGACGATCACAAGTCTAAGCGAGGACAAGGATGACGACGATAATGACGACGACAAGGATAACAACCTGGTGGATCCCGAGGACGTCTGCGAGGAGTTATTGTCGCACTGTGTCGCGCCAGACACAACCATGGGAACTGGCTGCGACAACATGACCGTCATAATCGTTTGCTTTCTGCATGGAAAGCCATACTCACACTTCATAATGCGATTGAAAGAGTCCCTTAAACACGAAAATTAATTCAACCTCTTAGCACCCACGTTTTATTGTGTACATATGCAGAATACACACTTTCTCACACACACACATACATATACAAATATACACACATACACACTCAATTAAATTATTAATTATATGTACATAAATTAGGCATTCCATATCAAATCAAGTTCTGTTTCGTCGTTGATCAAAACATTTTTGGCAAGTTGAATGCATTTTTACGTGTTTGTTAAGATTACCAAAGTACCGACAATATTGCGATTATAATAGTGCAAAAATATTGATTCCATCTTTCATGTTTTTGCAACAATTTTTCATCTCACTTTGGCACCCAATTCTTTTATTTTTTTTTACGATAATATATGTGTCTCAGTAGTCGGATTTAATATGGAATATACTGTTAGTTAATACTTGTATGTACAAGGGATTTTTCAAATAGACGTTACTGTTTTGTCTATAGATTTTATTTGTACAAAGAGAAGTGTTTTTTTTAAGTATTTGTTAGAATATCAATATAATGTAAATATCAAGTATTATAAATTAGTTGCAAAACGTAAAATATATTGTTAATATATTTTTAATATATTTTTAGTAAATTTTTAATATATTTTGAATACATTTCTTAATAAGTTTTTAATATAGGAATATACTGAGAATAGTTAATGAAAAGGTAAATTTGGAGCATTTTTTAAATATATTAAATATACATTTACATATAAAATTACAATATATAATATATACATGTCGTATAAAAGTAAGATTAGTTAAATTGTGTTATTGACAATATTGTGTTAATATTGACAATATATTATTCTTAGCAAATCATATATTGTTCATATATATTATCAACATATTCATAATATATTGACATTATATTGACAATATGATGAACATGTATGGTACTATATTGACCATATATATTTGTATATTTTCCATATACGGACCATATATTAACAGGGTATTAGCACTTTACAATTGTCTTCCATATATGGTCAATATATTGTTAACCCTAATAGAAAACATCAAAATTATACATATAATATACAGATTACATATAACTAATAGATATATGTCCATCTAATATACATAAATTATATGTAATGTTCTATTGGGGAATGTATGGTCGATATATGATCAATATATGATTTCTAGAATAATATATTGTTAATATGAGTTTTATGTATGGACAATATATGATCCTTTTTACTAGAGATGTTATGATTATATTAAAATATTTTAAGAATATATTAAGAATATATTTTTATGAAAAAAAATATTCAGAACATATTAACAATATATTCACAATATATTTTTCGTTTTGCTTGGAATTAGAAATTCCATTTTTTAATATTTTTTATTTGAAATTTGATATTAAATATAAATGTTATAATTGAATGAACATTTTTTAATATACAATTTTTAATATACAAAAGTTGTAAAAGTGTTGTATTTCGTTTTGAAAATACAATTTAAATTATGTTGAGATGTTATATTCGCAAGCTATCAATGATATTTTTAGGCGTTTTTATTATCTTTAAAAGAATGATGTTAATCTTGAAAAATGTAATTTTTACAAATATATGACTGTATATATTTCGTTTGATCGATCAAATAGAATCTATAAACAAAGTCGCTTAAATACCCGTTTCAGGACAACCTGTACATAAGTGTCTGTGTAAAGAACCGTTGTTGATGTTATTATTTATTAATTACGTGTTATTAGGTAACGTGACTGCTGTGAAATTTATAAATATTTTTATAAATAAATAAATCGAGGTTTACGATCAATTGAAATTTAACAATTTCTTTTGCTTTTATATATAACCTTTAATCTTTTTTTTGTTATTTTATTTCATTGACTTAATTGTATTATTTTTCATTATGCAACTCATTCCAAGAACATTATTTACAATTCCAAGTAATTATAGTTGAAAAAATTATGATATCATATTTATATTTATATAGTTAATAACAATGCGTCTGAAGAAATGTTGAGTTTGCCTTTTTTTCTTCATTTAAAGACCATATCTGTCTTGAATCGATGACACGGCAGCACTTGCGAGCGAACTCAATCGACCGGCTACTTTATTTACACCTTGTCGTACGCTCTCACGGACATCTTCAAGGTCTACGCCACCTCGGTTGCCGCCTAAGTTCAACGATAGCGGAGATGTCGGCGACGTCGGCTGACTGGTACCAAAGTAATCGGCCGACGAAATGCTCGATGATCCTTCGAAACGGCTCAGATTGTTTTTTCGTTCCCACTGCAAATAACAATGAAAAATCATTTTTTTAATCGAAAAGTATAATAAAATGGCACTTTTTCTACCTTGGGAGGTAATGCAGGGTTTTTGGCATAAGCACAAGAAAAATATATTGCGAGTATATTCTTAATATATTAATATTGTATTCGTAATATATTTAGAATACGTTTTCAATATGTTACAACTATATTTTCAGTATATTCCTATATTAAAAATATATTAAGAATATAAGAAAATAAATAATGTTTCGTTTTCCTATGATTTTGTCCATTTAAAATGTATTTATTCACTTTTTTATTCAGAAAAATATAATTTGTAGTTTTGGAAATATTGTCAAATTGTGAAAGTAGCTAATTTATTGCTGTTTAGTGTTAAAAAACATTTTACCGCCCGAGAAGCAGAAAGCATCATTTTTGTGCCCGAGGGCAGAAAAGTGGGCTTTTCCACTTCAGGGCAGTAAAGTTTCTATCCCAATTCTCCATCCCTAGGGAGAAAAAGTAAACGATATAAAAATAAGCTTCCTTTAAGCTTCCTTTATATTGAAACTTTATCCCTAGGGAGAAAAAGTTTCAATATAAAAATAAGCTTCCTTTACGCTATTTAAGGGATGAAAATACTAGGTTCTCCCTCGGGAAAGAAAGTGCTACTTTCGTCACACTTTTGAGGGAAGAAAAGATGCGTTTTCGATACACGTGTGAAAATTATTTGCCATTCTTTACAAAATTTAGATCATTGCATTTTATTCAAGTTGTTAGAAAATCGTTAAAAAATGATGTCATTTTAGTTGTTTATTTTTTAGAGGCAATTAATGAAATTTGTCCTTTTAGAATTTTATGTGTTAATTTGTGGTATTTCAAATTATAATTAAACCGAATTTTTGACGTTTCGAAATAATTTTTATTTCCTCATCAGAACTATTTCTGTTATAGTTATATATATATATATATATATATATATTTGTTTAAATTATATTTATGTATATTATATAAATTATATTAAATTATATGTGATTTAATAATTTGTTTAATTTCAATTTTATATCACAAAAATTTGAATTTCAATATTACTATTATAATATGTATGACAGGTTTTATTTTGACTTTAATTAACTTCATAATATAACTTCATTTTACTCCAAAAAAAAAATGACAAATTTGCATAAAAAATTCCATCTTAAAAAAGAGTAAACTAAAAGCTTACGGTATCATCATTGGCACAATCTTTGAAATATTGATCCGAGCTTATTGCTTTAGCACTTCCAAATTTTTTCTGAGCTTCGCCTGTGAACGACGACGTGGACGAAGAAGACGGCATTTTTTTATCAACTTTTGTATTATTTTGTCGTGGCGTGGATCTGATCGGCAGATCGGCCGGTTCTTCCACGATGATGACGTCGTCGTTACGACTTATTCGCACGTTGGTTGTCGGACAGCTGCAGCAGTCGTCGAGCTTTAGTATATCAAAGAAGTCGTTGTCTCGAGATTTTGGCGACGACATCATGTCTGATAATGACGACTTTGATGTTGATTCTTGAGTTATGGCACTCATGTCGCTTAAAGCAGAATGACTCGCACCTCTACAAATGATTTGAAACAATGCATTTAATTAATTTTACAATTTAAATATTTCTTAGTACATTTTTTCTCAAAGAGAAATTTAACTCAATTCGTTAAAATCGTTAATTTTTCACTGATTTCGATAGTTTTTTGTATGGACGTATTATGATTATTATAATAAAATTTAATCAACCTTTTATTTAAAAATTTGTTAAATTTTTGAAATTCACAATTTAGAAGGCCCTCTTTAAATTGTAATAAATATAATTAAATATCGATCAATAAGAAATTAGATTTTCATTAATAATAACATTTTTAATTTAATTTTATTTCAATGTAAAAGTTCAATTGAATTGTACATTAATTAATCAATTAATTAATTAAATAATGTACAATTTATTTTTGTAACAAATTCATTTCTTATTGGTTTATTTCTGATTAAATTCTATTTTTTACAATTCATCAAAGAAAGGTGTTTAAATTATGTTTTCGTCCAATTTACAATTTTAATATCGAACTCCAAATTATTTTTCGATAGTATGTTAAACATAATTAAACATCAAAGTTGAATTTGTACCCCCGAGTATTAAATCCCATTCCCAATCGTTCAGCTTGGCTGGCTTTAGAAGGATCCATCTGACGAGTTCGTTCCTCGACCTTCTTTGCTTGCATAGTTAAGTTTTGCTCGTATCGATAGGCCAAGCGCTTTTCAATCTCCTCCTGTTCTTCTTTCGACTTCTCCTCCAACTGAGTTTCTTGCAAGCCACGTTCAGCTTCAGCCACACTCTTTTCAATGTCATCAAAATTTGCTTTCACACGCTGAGCTCCGAGTCCACTTTTCTTTCCCAACTGAAAATTACATTTCATGTTTTATTTCATATTTAAAGAAAAAGAAAACATACATTTATATTCTGACTTTTCTGAATGGTCAATTAGAGTGAAAGAGACAGAAATATAAAAATAAATGGTTTAAAAAAGGACATCAAATATGCAATTTTTTATGTATTTAATGTTAATTTATATAATTCAATATGCGATTTTGATGAAATAATAACTAATATTTAATTAAATAATGTAAATTTAATATAAAAATAATGTATAGTTAATATTCAGGGTTGTTGCACACCTGGAAAACCTAGAAAAGTCAGGGAATTCCATTTTTCTGGAAAAGTCAGGGAAAAGTCAGGGAAAAGTCAGGGAATATTATAATTTTTACTGAATTATTCAAACTTCAGTTTAATTACATACTATTTCGTCTGATTACAATTATGAGTGATTCCATCATGCCAAAAAACGAAATTGCTTGACAATTTGTATAAAGCTTTCTTTATACACCAAATAAAGATTCTCAAAAGTATTTGTTATTTAAATTCATATTTTCAAATTTACAGTCATTTTTAATTTTTATCATTTTAAAATTGACAAATATATTACATTTTTAGTATCTCTTCTTTGATTGGTCGAAAAAAAAATCGTTTTTTTTTAATTTCGAAAAAACGGGTCTTTTTTTATTTAAAAATTTGAGAAAACCTTCTTTTCTAAATACTCTAACAGGTAATATATGCTATTTCAAAAGTATTACAATAATATCATAATATTTTATTGACTGTAAGGTAATTTTTTATTTAATTTGAATAATTGCTATATAGTATATACAGATCAAATGCAATTTAAATAATGAACGAACACTTTCATTTAAAATTTATAAATTTTACTAAATTTATTTTTCATATTACTAGTACCAATAACAATGGTCAGTTAAAAATATTTCACTTTTACGGTAACGCTTTCTAAGTGCAAATGTCTTCGGACGTCGATACTTTTCTCAATTGTAAAGTATTTAATATTTTTCACTGGCCATCATTATTGGTACTAGTAATATAAAAAATAAAGTAAATAAAATTTATAAATTTTTTAATGAAAGTATTCGTTCATTATTTAAATTGCATTTGATTTCCTAGATAATATTCTGAGTTATATATAATATAGAAATTATTTAAATTAAAAAAATTACATGATTAAAATAAAATACATGATTAATTTTTAAATAGTTATTTCTTATTTAACGATCCTGGAAAAATGATATTTCAGTCTGGAAAATCTGGAAAAGTCAGGGAATTTGAAAATTCATAAAGCGCAACAACCCTGAATATTGCAATATTTTAAATAAAATAAACAATTTTTTATTTCATTTTTTATTAAACATAAATAAAGCATGAAGTCTTACGCCTTTCTTCGGCTGAACTTTACGTCCGCCAATCGTCGACTTTCGTTCCGTTTGTTGACCAACGATAGCAGAATCCATAAGTTTGACCGTCGGACCTAACGTGCCGTCGCTGCCTTCCGTAGAGCTTTTCGTCAAATTGGGTGCTTTTTGTTGAACAGTTTCTGCACTCATAATCAAAGACGATTGTGTGTTTTCCGTAGGCACAGTGGTGTTGGAAATGTTGATATCAAAGTTTTCGTGAGCTTCAAAAAAGTCAACCTCCTTTGGTTTCTCCTGCACTGCGATTTCCGCCGATTCATCGACATGTAGCTATAAAAATTGTAACAAATAAAATAATCACTTTAATATATGTTAAATAAAACTTCTGATAAATGATTGTTTAAAAGCATTATGTGTTTTTTTACAAACAGTCAACAAGATATTACTGAATTGTCCTAGTAAAATGTAAAATATATTGTGAATATATTATTGAAATATTATAAATGTATTTTTAATTTATTTTTGATAAAATCTTAATATATATTTAATATATTTTTAAAATATATATAAATATACTGAGAATATAGTTGCAACGTATTAAGAACGTATATGTTGCTCCAAAGATAAATTTGGAACATTTTGAAATATATTAAAAATATATTATAATTATATTGAGTATATATTATGAATATATCATGAATATATTAAAAATATATTAATAATACATTCGCAATATATTTTTCGTTTTGCTAGGGTGTGATTGTAATATTTTGTCATTTTCATCATTTTTTTCCTTCAAGTGTTAGTTGCATTACGGTGAATATGTTAATCATTTAATTTACATTATTGCATTTGTGTTTATTGTGACAGTAATTAAATTCGAGACATAAATAATATTTTCAAGTGAATTTTTAATTTGATAGAAAACTGAAGTTGAATCTTCTTGAATAGATGATTTAAGAAAAAATAAAAGGAATTGATATTAAGCGTGAAATATTAATCAAAGTTATTAAATTGAGAACACATAGCTCACCAAAGGCTTGTTTTGAGCAGAAGGAAGAAATAAAACCTATAATTATTCAGTTTGTATAAGTGAATATTGCGTTGCAGAAGAGTAAACTTACTTTTTTGATTATTATTTTTATTTTATCTTAAAATGAATATTTATTAGGAAGATAAAAATGAAAAGTATACCTTGTTTCCATAAAGATTCATCGCCTTTATTGAAAGCGCCGAAAGTTTTTCACGATAATGCATGGCAGCTCGCGATGTATACTTGAGCTGTGCATCCGTGGTTGTGTTCATGTTGTGTTGTGCAAAAAACTTTCTCTGCAATAAATATTTAATTTTTATTTGTATTTGTTCATCAAATAAAATAAATAAATTATACTATATATTTATTATAAAAACATATTTAGAAGATAAATGTTTTTAATGTTTAAAAGTATTTTTTTAATTAATTAATATAATATTATTTAATTTTATATTCTAAATATATATGCCATATTGAAACAATTAATATATAAATTATATACTTTTTACATTTTATATATAATTTTCATAATGTTTTACATATTTTTTATACAAAACTCGAAATATATATATTATGTAATTCGCAATATATAAAAAAATACAAAAGTCATACATAATATATCAAAAATATATATAATTGATATATACATTGCAGCAATATGGCATATATTTAGAATATAAAATGATATTTTCCATTTTCATATAATTAATGCAAATAATTATTTATTGTATTCTTTCGTGTTTAATTTCATAACTTATTCATAATTTTGATATAAATTATTTGCATAAAAAATAAATAAAAATAAGTCGTACAGCATTGGCATTGCCACCGAGTTGCATATTTCTGAGCTGCATCCATGTCCAATTAGTATCCAGCTGTGTTGATCGCACGAACGTTAAATGGACTCCCAAATTTCGATGAACGGCTGAGCAGTCGATGCACAGAAATATTCCATAAGTCACGCTGGACCAGGCTGGATTTTTCGCATTGCAATCGAAACATGTCTGAAACGTCAAAGTCATATTGTTGCAGAAACAAAAAAGCTTTCAACTTAATTTTTGCATTTTCTTTTGTCTTTCAAATATCCCATTTAAATGATATTCCAATCTTTAAAGCAACTTTAAATCAAACAAAGAATTTGAATTATTATTATTATTATTATTATTTTGTCTTCAAATGGTTGCAGTGATTAAGTTTTATGACGTAAATGAAATGATTAAAGCATGAGCAATTGTAGGTTAAAACGAGTTAAATTGAGGCTAAAGATAAATAACAAAAATGATAATAATAAAAGTGAAAAGACGTTGTCGAATTTGACATTGACTGACCTTGTTTGCAGGAATTGCTCGCAACTTTTTAAACACTTCTTCGATTTCGCTTTTGCTTGGTCCTTGTTCTGCCATTTTTGACGTGTTGTCAATTGCCGAGTCGACAAGTAGTCCTCAAGAAAAAAGCAGAGAAAAGGTAGTTCATAGGTGTGATTTGGCTCTATGTATCGAACGTAATCGAGATATCATCATGGCGATTTCGACTTTCTGATTGGTCGTTCAATTTCATTGTTTTTAATTAAAAAATGAAAAATGTTTATTTAAGTTTATTTCCAACAAAAATGATTATTTAATTACACTCAATTCTGTTTTTTGTTTTGTTTTTTTTTCATCTACTTTTGTATATGTTATTTAAGGAGGTTAGGGCAAAATGTTTTGGTGCGAAAGAGACAGAACATAAAAACTGAAATTATTTTCTCAAAAAATATAAATAAATAGATAAAAAAAACGTATTTATTCTTTAATTTTTAATGTAATATTTACTTTTAACTTATTTTCTATTAATTACAAGTAAAAATGTGCTTTTTCGTTCAAATTTTCACTGCGTTGCTTTCAATATAATTCAATTACGTTAAATCCAATGAGAAAATTTCTTTGAAATTTTGCACACCTATTTTCTATGAGTTTTATTTAAACATATTGAAATTCCAAGCAATTCTGAACGTGGGATCATATTTTAAATCATCAAAAGTGGCAAACTCCCATAAGACTCAATGTATTTTGTTCTGATATTTAACAACTTTTTTCTCAAAAATCAATGAGACAATCTTCTTGAAATTTTGCACAGTATTTTATTTGATCTTTCGGAACAACATATATTTTATTCATCAAATTCTTATCGTTAAATCAGTTCATGCCCGAACGTCCTTAAGATGGAGTTACGAACATTTTGAATTTTAAATTATTATGTTATTATTCCATGTATAATGGAAATCAAAATTTTAAAGTCAAGTTTCGTTTTAATCATTAACATTAAAAATAGAAAAAATTAAAATTAATTTGTATTGACGAATTGGCGTTAATACATTTAAGAAATTAATAATCAAACATTATCGAACTAAGTAAATAAAAAGAAAACTTGATTTAAAACAATTAATTTAGATTTTAAATAAAACATTTAATTTTTAATTTTAAAAAGTTGTTTACATCTTAAAAAAGCTTGTATGTTTAAAAGAAATTGTATTACAAAATGTTGATAACATTATTTTGGCGGCAATTTTGAAAGAATTAAAATAAGAAATTGTAATAAAATTAATTAAATGACAATTTTTAAACAATTTCATAATGAAATTATAATTAGACTATCTTGATAAAATTGAAAATTAACATTCGTTTTATTAGGACATTTTATTAGAAACATTTACGTAATTAAAATGTTTAATTAAATTATGTAGAAAGTTTTCCACTTTCCCGCCTTTTTTTGAAAAAAAAAAATTTTTGTTTAAATTGTTATTTAAATTGTTTAAGTAAAAAAATAATTAATTCTATTAAAATAATAATTAAAAATAAACTTTAATAAAAAAAGGTTTTTATTTTGGTTCTGTCAACGACCAATAGAATTTGAAGATGTTCCAATTGTTGTTATTCGAATTTTTGTTTGTTTGTTTTCGCACTTCAAGTTGAACGGAGAACAATTGCGTGTTGTTACAAGTTTAGTTGAAAAAACATTCTTCAAAGTTGAAACTTTGCTTATAATAAAAGGATTTTGTTAAATAATTGATAAAAAGTGAGTATACAAAAAATTGGAGATAATTGCATTGAAATAAGTTAAGTTAAGTTAAAGTATAATAAAGAATTTTTTGTTTTTGCAGAATGCCTTCGCATAAAATGGTTGAAATCTGCTGCAACCCTTTGAAGAAAGTGAATCACAAAAGTGTGAATAAAGGAGTGAAAAAAGTGAAGGATAATTGGAAGCCAATATTTAGCGAACTTGTGGATCAGTTTGTTTGCGATTCCTGTCGCAGAGTCATTTATAAAAATAATGTTAAAGTGCCATTTGAACCGAATCAGAAAGACGAAAATGTACCACAAAATGAAGAAAAAGGTATTGATTTTGGTTTTATTTAATTAATTATGTAGAAAAAATTGTATGAAAAAATTAATTAATCGTAATAAATAACAAATAGTTTATTTATTTTTATAAATTTTTTTACAAAAATGTTGACAAAAAATATTAAAAAATGAGCAAAAATTAAATAATAAACTACAACAAATATAAATAAAAACAAATAAAAAACATAAATACAAAAAAACAAATACATTTGTTTGTTTATTAAAGATTTATTACACAATTTGTTTGTTTACAAACAAATTATGAAAAATAAACAAAAATGTAAAAAGGAATAACAAATTTAAAAAATCAGTCTTTACAATATTTATTAATAATAATTTTATCTCATTTTTCAAAATAATTTCAGATAAAGAAGAGGAAGCTGAGAAACCATAGAAAATGAGAAATTAAAGGCAGCGATGAAAAAGTGCAAAATATATCGATCGTTCTAAGTTTAAGTTATTTTAAAAGTTTATTTAAGTTTTAATAATTTTCCAAAAAGGTATGTTCTACGCAAAGCGAAAATGCAGACTTCATAAAATATTTATGATAATTTAAATAATTTGAGTTACGTTTTGTAATTGAATGAATAAAAGCGTTGGGTTTGATTGAATATTTCAATTTTGTTTAATACGACTTTTTACTTTTAAATTTATTTAAATTTTAATTTAATTTTAATTTAATTTTAATTTTTTATTTTTTAAATTTAATTTTTGTATTTAATTTTCAGAACTGAATTTTAATTTAATATTAATTTAATTTTAATTTTTCATTTATTAAATTTAATTTTTGTATTTGATTTTCTGAATATTTCAAATTCGGAATTTTAAATTGTACACAACAGAAAAGATTTTAAGGTAATATTTAAAGGTAAATAAAAACACGAAATCATCTGAAAGCAGAGAACTTTATTTCACTTCAATCTTAATCTTAACTGAATTGACGTGACCATTTTTACGGTTGAAAATTAAAAAGAAAAATCAAAAAGTAAAAAAAAATAATAAAAATGGATTTAGAAAGTAAAGAAATTATGGAATTGAAAAACGATGCCAACGAATTGCTCAAAATTTCGGACTGGACTTTGGACAATATTATTCAAGATTTCAGCCTCGATCCGTTGAAGGAAACGATAGTAAAGAAAATGTTTATGTGCGTGAGGAAAAGCACGATTCCGGAAAGACAGCCTTCGGATGACTGGAAATTGTATAGTTTGCTGCTGTACATTAATTCTCCAGCTTCTTACAATTATCTTTGTGATCAGGAAATTCTTCCGTTGTCTCGAATCAGTACAATACGAAAGTAAGTATATTTAAATAACTTAAAAAAGGCCACTCAGTTTTTTATTTTTTGTTTATTTATATTCATTTTGAAAAGCAACAAAAAAATTAATATATAAAATTGAAACAATTCCGAATGGAGAAACTAATTGGAAAAAAAGCAGATATCCCTGGTTGAAAGTTTCGACTGTTTCAGATTAAAACATTCCAGATTATAAATTAAATTTTAAATTTAAATGTTTTAATTATTTTTAAATACAAAAAATAAATAAAAATAAAATTAAACACTCAGATTAAAAATTTAAAAAATTTTGTATACAATAAAACTGTATATAAAATTAAGTTTAAACTGTTTTAAAATTTTTTATTTTAAATTTCAAAGTGTAAAATGAGAAAAAAAAATATTCGAACCCCATATATGATATGCTACTTCACGATAGTCTTATTTTAATAAAATATATTTCAGAATATTTATTATAATTATTATTATTTAATACTATTTTTAAATATATTATAAAATATCAAGAAACAAGTTTGAATCATTTTTTTACCATTTGAAACAGTTTGTTTTATTTCTTTTGAGATTTGCTTTCAAAGTTCAAAAAGTGTAAAAATTTCAAATATTGAAAGTTAAATCTGATTATCTGAAAAAATAGATTATTTATATATATTGTTAATTTTCTTATTGTTCGTAATTTTTTTATTTTTCTTCATTTTCTTTTTTTGCTAAGTAAAAAATTAAAATAAAGTTAAAATTAAACAATTTAATAAATGACAACTTTTCTTATACAATCCTTTAATATTTCTAAGACACAGTGATCGATGAAACCTGGTTTTGATTATATAATTTTAAATTATATAATCACAAATTTTTTTTCAACTAAATTTTAAATCGAATAAACGACATTATTTTTTTTTATTTTATACATTTAAAAATTTTTTTATTTTTTAAAATCAATTTCGTTTTTAATTTTCAAGTTAAATAAACTGCATTACTTTTCAAATTTTTAAAAACGTTTTAATTATTTAAATATTTTAATTTTTTCATTGATCGATGAAAATTGGTTTTGATTATATAATTTTAATAATTTCTACTTTACTTATACTTATATTAATTAGCTTAATTAATTATTTTAATGAGTTGTATTAATTTTCCAGTTTTAATTTACTTTATTTTTTAGTTATTCCATACAAAAGTCACAATATAAACAAAAATCATTAAACAATAATCATTTTTGCAGACATTTAA
Organism: Gryon sp. ZL-2020; assembly: GCA_022817425.1. Classification (NCBI taxonomy): domain Eukaryota; kingdom Metazoa; phylum Arthropoda; class Insecta; order Hymenoptera; family Scelionidae; genus Gryon; species Gryon sp. ZL-2020. The sequence goes on from JABFPJ010002689.1 coordinate 13,803, forward strand.
GTTCGAAAGATTTCAAAACTGCCTACAGCGAGTATCATCTGGACATCTTAAGAAACGCCGTCAGAAATGTGCCAGCAGCAAGGAGACACGGGATTTTAGTATTTGACGAAATCATTCAACGCCAAACGCAGTCAGTCGATTACATTTCGGTGGACTTCGAAGAGGAAACCGAGAGAGAACCAGTGACCAACACCCTAGCAAGACGCGGGATTTTGTTGCTGTATCAGCCATTAAACAGCGCGGATTCGCACCTAATGAGCATCTTCGGTAAACGAGGACCCGCGCAGGGACACTCGTTGGCCAAATTGGTAATCGAGGGGATCATCAATCTGGAAAATATGGGATTGCAAATTCATGGAGTCGTTTGTGACGGTGGAATAGTTGATCGTGACTTTTGGTCGTACGTTGGTGTCAGCGGATATTTGGGAAATGTGTCGAATTACTTTTTGCATCCGCTGACGGACGAGAGGAAGGTTTTTGTTTTTGTCGATCCGCCTTATTTGATCAAAATGATCAGAGATCGATTCGAAAAATATGACTTGAAGGTAATTTGTGCAACAAATTTGCAAAAATTAAATCTGAATTTCTAAAACGTTGACAGCAGCAATTTGAAATCAATTTTTGTAATGAAAAGATAGTTTTCAACAAACATTTATTGTGCCAAATAATTATGTAAAAAAGTATAATATAAAGTTATAAACAATTATATTTTTATGTGGTTTTAAGACTTTTTAGAAATTACTTTATCGATTTTTATTTTCTTTATTTTATTTTGTAAAAAAATTATCAAGTTTCTTTATAAAACTAAAGAAATAAAAATTTTGTTATTATTGATATTTTTATTGCAAAATAAAATGTTAAATAAAAAAAGTTCATTATTATATGTAAAAATATAAAATTTGAAAAAAATTGTCGATTAGTAATTTTAATAACGATTATAAAAATACTTATGTTAATTTTGACAAATTAATAATGATTTACATATTTTTTTTATGCAAATGAGGAAAGTATTATAATATACAAAAAGAATAAATAATTTTCAAATACTTTTTTTTGTTGAAGTACATTTTAGAATTTGATTATTAATAAACGTATTTTTTCAAGTCTGATATTTTTCAAATTTTTAGATGAACAAAGATGAAGATGCTATTAAATGGTCCCATATCGTCGAAATGCATCACGTTGACCGTCGTTTAACTACGCCACTATGTCCAGAATTAACAATGAAAAACCTTAAAAATACGGATCATTGCTTGAAAGTAACAACTTTTTCAGTGATTCAGGTAGAGAATGATGAATGTATATAGTATATGTATTAAAATTTTATATTTAAGTTCGAATACGCTGAAAATTAAATGTTTTTCGGATGTGTTCGGTTATGTTCGGATTTGCTTCGTGTATATTCGGATAAGTTCGGTGTCACTTCGGTTATGTTCGGATTTGCTTCGTGTAAATTCGGATAAGTTTGGAGCCACTTCAGTTATGTCAGGATTTGCTTCGTGTATATTCGGATATGTTCGGAGTCACTTCGTTTATGTCCAGATTTACTTCGTGTATATTCGGATAAGTTCGGAGTCACTTCGGGTTTGTTCGGATTTGCTTCGTATATATTCGGATAAGTTCTGAGTCACTTCGGATTTGATCGGATTTGCTTCGTGTATCTTCGGATATATTCGCAGTTACTTCGGGTGTTTTCGAATTCACTTCGTACATCTTCGAATATATTGGAATTAATTTCAGATCTTTTAACTTTTTTAATGTAATAACAATGTATCAAACATTTTCGAACTTAAATAAAAAAATTAAATATAAATTTTAAATGTTAAAAAAATGTTAAACTTCTATTTTTTCCAGATTTTTAACCCTACAGTGGTTGATGCTTTACGCGTCCATCGTGAAAATTCGGAAGCCTTGAAAGATTCCGAAAATACAGCCAAATTTTGCCACTGGATGAGTCGAATGTACAAAGCTCTCACTCGTCGTAAAAGACCCGGACTTAGGATGAACAGCCCGCTTATGCAGACACTGAAAGATTCTTGCGTTAAATTAGACGAATGGGAACAGAGGAAAAAAAATAATCTTATTCGCAAGACCGAGTTTTTTTCATCTCACACAGCGCGAGGATTGCGACTTACGTTGAAGTCAATGATTGATATTACCAAATACCTAACTGAGAAATATAATTTAAAAATTTTGCAATCTGGATATATCAGTAAACTCGGAATTGAGACTTGCTACCGGTATGGACGCTTCGAAAAAGCATCAATTGTTGATGAAAACTGAAATTTTGACTCGAAAACTCATTTATTGAATCCATGCATCGAAAACGTATCTTTTCTTTTTTCAAAAGTGGGATGAAAGTGGCACTTTCTCTCCCGAGGGAGGAAAAATATTTTCATCTTTTCAATTACGTAATGGAAGATCAATTTCTCTCTCTAGGCAGAGAAAGTGCCGCTTTCATCCCACTTTTCGGAGAAGAACAGATCTTTTCTCACACGTGCATCGAAAACACATCTTTTCTTCCATCAAATGTGGGACGAAAGTGGCACTTTCCCTCCCTAGGGATAGAAAGATACTTTTTCTCACGAGGGAGATAAAGTGCCACTTTCATCCCACTTTTCGGAGAAGAATAGTATATTCCGCAACTAGGGAGAAAAGATGTCAATTTTAGACGAGTGCGAGGTTTGATGTAGAATCAAACCACATCTAGCATCGGCATCTTTTCTCCCTAGTTGCGGAATATACTATGTGAACATTTCTTAGTAATTATTTTTAATTTTCAGTTATATAATGAAAAATGCTTTCAGTAAAGTTTGTAATTTTTAAGGTTTTAGATAATTGAACCATTTTAAACATAGCAGATTGTAAATGTAAGATGAATTGTACTTTTTAAGAGTTGATGATAAAAATATAATTTTATATTTTTTTTTTTTTTACTTGAAAATAAATTTTTTTAATGAATTACACTCAGTTTGTTTCTTTGGCGTAACAATTTATTACAAACAATGTAATTAACATTACAACTTTACAACGTAGAAAACTGGTTACAAATACTTTATTCATGGAATATGAGATTGAAATTCAAATTTCGAATTTGATAAATAAAGTGTTTTTTTTTATTCGATTTGCAATCAGTTTTTCAGTAATAATTTACATATCGCTTAGAAAAATTGTATGTTATGTACAGATCAAATCCATATATTTCTTTATATACAAAATTTATATCTACAAATGAATATCCCTTAATTCGCACTTAATAGTTTCATTGACCTTAACATCTCTTGTAAGATTGTTTTCTTACTATCATCTAGATTTATCTTCGGCTCCGACGTACTTTTATTCTCCTTCTTGTTTTGCGATTCTTTGATCAAGTTTCCCAAAACGATGCCCAAAAATAGGATCAATCCAATATTGTGATTGGATATAAAGGTTTTTGCACAGTTTTTAGGATCATTTATATCAAGTTTATATATCTGAAAAAATATTCAACATTTAATTATTTATTTATTATACTTTTTGCAACATTATATCCCGATCGTGCCCGAAATAAAACCGAATATACCCGAAATGAATCTGAATATATCCGAAGTAATAAGAAACATATACGAAATGAATTTGAACATATCTGATTTAAAAACTGATTTAAAAACAAAATGCAAAAAGTATATATGTTATCACGAAAAAAGTTTCTTTTTAAGGAAGCCATATTTTACCTGATAAGCGAGATGCGCACTGACTAGACCAGTTGCTACATAATATGGCAAGCTTTGTTCAACTGATAAACCAGCTAAAACTAAATTACTTATCATCGTGGCGCCAAACGCCGATAAATATATTTTCGTTTTATCACCGAATTTGATGGCTGTTGATTTTATGCCCAGCATAATATCATCTATTCTATCCTAAAATGATAAAATATTCATGTTTAATAATGCTTTTGAAAACTTGATTGAACAATTTAGTGGCGTTACAAATTAATTGATCAAACCTGATGAGCATAAATTGTGTCATATATAATCGTCCAACAAACTCCAGCAATGTACAGTGGTAAACAAACGGACCAATCACAAGTGCCGCAAATTGCAGACCATCCCAGCAATGCACCCCAATTGAAAGTCATTCCTAGTATTAGTTGCGGCCAATATGTGATCCTTTTCATTAAAGGATAAATTATGACTAAACCTAAAAAATAAATACAAAATATTTAGTAATATTTTATCAATTATTTAATTTTGTAAATTTAATAGTATATTACTACTGAGGGCGCCACTGCGCCCGAGGCTGGTACGCTATTTTGTGGACCAAGGGAGCGGACGGTAAAATGGAACTTACCGCCCTAGGGCATGGTTAGTTCCTCTTTTGTTCGCTCCCAAGGTGCATAAAATTACTTTTCACATTTAAAAATTAATTCCTTTTATTTAAACAAACTCTTTATGAAGATTTTAGATAAAATTATTTGTAAAATCATCATTAAAATTAATTTTTAGTAATATTAATAAAAAATACATGGTTTCATATTTCTGTTTTATATATAAAGACGACCCTATTCATGAGCTTTTTATTTTTTTATTATAAAATATATAAACAGGGTGTCTACTGTCCTGGAAAAGCGTGAAAAGCGGAAATTGTACTTGAATTTGGTGTAGCAATGAAATATACTTGAATTGTACTGGTTTCTTTTCCATATCCTTGAAAAATTGGTTTAAATTAAAATTTGATTAAAATAAAAAAAAAATACTAAAAAAGAATTATAGAAATAAAAGTGATGTGAAAACTTAAGGTGATTCTTCAATTCTGCTGCA
>JABFPJ010002690.1:0-18602 GCA_022817425.1 Gryon sp. ZL-2020
ATTAAAGTCAAGTTTAGCCACGTAATGGTTAACGTGGATTGTCCCACCGGGCGCTGACCAGGTAACCATGCCGTAGCCATACTTTGATTCTTGATAGTCGTTATACACGTGTTTTGTCCAAATTTGACAATATGGATGTCCTATCAAGGCCATGTTTGGCCCTTATAAGGACATCCATTTATCGAAACAAGTGTAAAAAATTCTAGAACATATAGCCCTACGCCACAAAAGTGTCGTCAGCTTTATATTTTTACGATGCATACATTTGATGTTGAGAAAAAAAAAGTCTTTCTCAAAAAAAGTTTTTTTCAAAAGTCATAGCTTCAGCACTTCGAGGTGGGGGGGGGTGTTATAGGGATGCTATAAGAAATTCATAGGCAGATCATAGGAGTTATAAGAGAGGTTCATAGGGCGGTAACAGGGAGCCTTTAGAGGATCCATAGAAGTTCTCGGGTGGAACCAGTGATTTAGTCAGGACTCATATACGGTAGGCATGTGCGGGCTTAGGCCCGACATTTTAAAAAATGCATTTGTAAGAGTTAAATGAATTAATTTATTTTGAAAATCTTGAGATTCGTATGAAAATAGTCATAATATGTGTCTTTTGGAACGTTTCACACATAATAACTACACGGACCGAGGTCGGGCCGTAACTCGGGCTTTTATCGGGCTTTTTTAACGTAACTTCAAAAAACTTCCAGAAATCTCATAAATTTCATCAAAAAGTGGTATCAATACTTACAAACATTCCGCACGATTCAAGTGGGAAAATATTATTTTCAAAATATAACTATTTAAAGTAATACGAGACAAAAGCCCGAAGAAAGCCCGACTTTAAGCCCGCACATGCCTAATATACGGTCATAGGGAGGGGGTCACGGGGTTTCGCCCGGGCGACGCCGGGGTTTCAGCTAGTATATATATATATATATATAACATAATAAAATATTGAAATCCAAGCAGATCAAAGCGTTACTACCCATCAAGGTAGTAACTACGCTTTACGCCACTTAGTTTAAAAGAACGCGCAAGCCGCCCACCAACACCGCAGCAGAGTATCGGTTTACATGATCGTGTATTGTTTGCTTACACTTACGAACATGAGGACGTTAACCGCAAAACATTGAATTTCCAAAACTTTTACAATACCATTATTAGACCTTTTTAGTAAAAACTATTACAATTTTACCCATTTTTCTTAAAAATTTAATGAAGTTTTTGTTATTTTTTCGTGGATAAATTCTGGTTGTCAGAACGAGAAAATCGCTACCATACCGACTGACTAAGTATAAATTGTTTGAAAAAAAGTCAATTATATATGTTGAAAATTTTTGTTAATGTTATAAATTGTCAAAGTTACGTCTATTTGACAATTGGCAACATTTTTCCAAAAAAAGTGTTGGTTTTTTATTTGCTCGTGTGTACAATATGTAGAATATTATAATATATTATTTTATATTAGTATTATAATATTAAAATATTGAAATATTTCAAAGAAAAATGCTAATTTAGGTCGATTATTTCAATCTCAAAACTACACTAAAAACAATTAAGCAAGGTTCATAATCTTTTCAATGTTAAATATAACAACAAAACAGTTATTTTATAAGCATCATCGTAATCGAGATTTCACGCTTATTTCCAAAAATTCACGAGTATTAAGCTCGGTCCAAGCCGAGCTCGTAACATGGCATATTTATATCGAATGGTGTATATAAAATTCTTATCTTATGTTTCTGATTCTTGCCATTCAAGAACGCTTTGTTGTTATACTTTGTGATTCTCAGGTTGTCGGTACTTTGAACGAACTTTAATCTTATAGACAGTATAGAAATTAGCTACAAAAAGAAAAAAAATAGAAAGCAAAAAAGGTTCATTCCGCAAGAAAAAAAGACATAAAAATTACATATCAAATACACAAAAATGCAAATACATAACTGCAATATTTCATTCATATTGCGCAATCTTTTAGATTTATGTACTCAAAAGTAAACGGTAAATTGTTTATATAACATTTTTTGAAGGTTTAAACTGAACTTAGTTTTCAAGATTCACGGAGATAATTTAATTAAAAAGATGGAAATTATTTATAATATGTCCAAGAGAATGACAAATTAAATTGTTGTATATCGTTTCGCACTGATGTATAGATGATATCATTACATCTTATGAATAATTCAGGATAATCAATTTACTCAAAAATTCAAAGAAATGAAAAACGCAACTTGAAATTTGTCATATTATAAAATTTTTTGAAACTTCTGCAAATGTTAATGAAAGCGTGAATGATAATTCAACAGAAATGTTGTGTATTTGCAAAAATGTAACAAGCTCAAATCTCGGGAATTGATCTTAAAATTAATGGATCAAGATAATTGAAACAGTTATTCTAATTCCAGAGTCGTTATTTCCAGTTCTATGTAATGCAATTCTATGTAATGCAATTACATAGAACTGAATTTGATAAGATATTTGTGTAATCCACATATGATAAAATGATTTTACTGTAAAAAATCACACCAAAATAATGAAACCAATTTGTTATTGACATTAACTTCCATTATGTCTTAGCGTTTAAGTTGTGACATCTGTGACGTTATTTCAAAATTTTGGAAATGTGTTTACGAACGAACACATACATATCGGAATTTGTACGACAACCTTTAGATCGGTATTTTGTGTATACGTGTGTATACACGAAGAAAGGCGCTACTTGTATGTTGAAATGATACAGGTAGCCACGCATGCAGGTGTTTAATTCCAACGTGCATACACAACGATCACCTCGGAGTAACATTTCCGTATAATAGGATCATACATTTACGAGCTACTTCGGTCAGATTATTTCATCGCAATGAATCATTGACGAAATACGGAATATTTCGAATAAAGAAATAAGCATTTTTAAATGGTTAAAAAGTCATTTGCTAATTTTTTTGGAATTACATTACATATTGTAAAACTGAAATTAAAGTGTTTGTTTTATTTTTATGGCATATGTCGCATATGTAAGCTAAGAAATCAATAATTTTTCATGAAAAGTTGTATTTTTTCGCAAAATCTTGCTTTCCTTCCTGCATTACTAAAGGTTGAGTAAAATTTATTAAAATTTTCTCGACGTGTACACGGAAAAAATATTTGGCTGGTATTCCTAAATATCTGTGTGATAAAAATATAATTTTATGTTTGAATTAACTGAATTGTGAATTTACTTGTTCCATCTATTATATTTTACTTGATTCAGCTAAATATAGATAGAATTCAGTTATTTATGACGTTTCTACGACATTTTTTTCAATGTATGTTTCGCTATACATTTATGTTTTGCTGTACATAACTATAATGTTCAGTTAATAATCGAATAACTGAAAAGTTCAGTAACGTTTACTGTCACTTTCAGTTATATTTACTGATGACAATAAGTCACAAATATTATGGTTATCTTTTATATCAAAATATCTGTCACTGTAAACAAATTTGTAAAATATAATAAAGAATACTCAGGTACAAATTAATAAATATAGTAATATAAAAATGATAATATGAATATATATAATATGAAAATGTAATACTTTAATACCATGTTTATATGTTTTACTTGGATTATCGTAGAAGTAATCTGGGTACAAACGAAACTATATATCGCATATGTAAACTAGATAATTCCATACCAGAGATAATGACATTTTTAATGTTCCTATTTCATCGTTACGACATTTTTTATTGTTAATATTTTCTTTGTAGTTTTCTTGTTAGTTTTGGTCGTTTCTTTTATTATAATTTCTATCAGATCACTATTTGTACAGTATTCTATATTAGATCTGTCTTTGTAAATTAACCAGGGTTTATTCCCGTACATTGATAAATAAATAAAATAATGTTTAGAATCTTTTTTGATTGTACATTGTGAAAAAAATATAAATAATTTTTTTAACTATGTGAATTATTCGTATTACTTTAATTAAATATATGGTAATATATATATAATACAGTATACTATTAAGTTTTTTTTTATTTTATTGATCTTAGTTACATAATTATCTTTTAATTTTTTAAAGAAAAAAATTAAATTGTTTTACATAAAACTTGTTTTATGTAATACAATGTTTTATTATAACTGCAGATTTAATAACAGTAGTAGGAAATACAATTAATTTATATTGAAACTTTCGGTTGATTGGTAACATATGCTAACTAATAGCTAATGATGGTGCATTCATATTCCCAAAAATGAGATTGATATCATTAAGAGTTCGATATGAACATCGATATATGACAGAAATGTGAAACGAAATTTTTTCGAGAAAGGATAAAACAACATGAGAGAAGTGAATTTATAATAACAGGCTATTAATAACGCGCTCTCCGTCATCCAATTTTCACCTGCTGTAACACTTCAGGATGGCGCCGTAAAACCTTAATCTGAATCGAAACATTTTAATAATGTGTAAAGAAAGTTCGACTAACGGAGAAAAAATTTTATGTTCATTTAATGTGAAATCGTAAAGATTGCCGCGGTTTTTCTGAGAGTTCAAAATAATATTGTGACAAATGGTCAAGTACAAGGAATCCATATATGTATACTGCTTATAGTAAATACATATAAATAACACAATATATAGTGCATCACATACAGTATTCTATCTATTTAATGCCACCAATCTTTATAAGTGTTTCTTATGATTTCGCTTTGACAAACAATGTTTTAAATTGATATGAATACAAGAATATGAGACTAAATTACTTTAAGATAATACATGAAACATTAATTTGTTAATATTGAATGTACTATGTTAATACTGTTACTACGATGGTACTGATGATATGATAAGATTACAAGGATATCTTGTGCACAAAAATTATCATAGATACACGCAAAATTAATTTACATAAAAAATTACTATACTGTACATTAACGCTGACATAAAAATAGTTTGCTTACATTTTTATAAGCACTGTTTACTTTCAAATTAATAGAATTATAGACAAATTTGTCATACAGTATAGTAAAAATTGCTATTCCGTATCACAAATTTTTCTATAATTCTAGTATTTTGAAAGTAAACAGATTTGTAATAATGTAAACAAAATATTTCTATGACAGCGCTGCTGTACAGTATATTAATTTTTAATGTAATTTTATTTTGCGTGTATAATAAATTGAGAAATATGCAAATATTACTACACTGAGAAAAATTTTACTGATTTTGCAACCTAGTCGTTAAAGCAATTTTAAATAAACTATAACAATTTGTTTTTTTTTGTATTTTATTTATTTTGAACTTAATTTTCAAGTAAAAAATGAACAGAGTATATTAATGTCTTCGTAATACATATAAAAGAAAAGAAAAGTACAATGATTCAATCCAAATAAACTGACATTTCAATCTATGTGATTAAGATAAATATTACTGTCGAAATTGTAATAAAATATAAATTGTCTAAACTTTGGGATTCAATTAAAAGTATATCTCTTTTTTGTAAATGAATAGTTTACGATAGAAAAATAAACAAATGAAGCATTGTTATTTATTAAATGTTCAGAAGATATTTCCCTCTGCAAAGTTCGATCGTATTATCAAGTACTCAACGAACAATGCTTGTGTCACGTACTCCCTGTTTATTTTCTATATGCACCAGTGTGTTGATGTCATTGATATTAACTTTTTCCACTTGAACAAAAATTTGAATTCAATTTTTTACTCTAGTTTTTAAAAGTTGTATTTAGTTAGATTAAAAGTTTAAAATCAGATTTTAGTTTAATACTTTCAATCATTATGTCATTTTTAATTACTGCATAACCTTTGTCAATTTTAACAGTCAGACGAAATGTAATAATTAATTTAATTGTATGAGAAATAAATAGAACTCTGAAAAGAGTCATCAAATTAAAAATTCATCAATTACAATCTCCAAAAAAAGCTTTTAAAATTATTATTGACACATTTTGAACTTGTTGTTCATGAACTTTTAAAAAGTTTTAACTCTTCACTTTAAAACGATAGTTGGTCCATATTTTCTCTGATTTTATTCATTATATTCATATAGCAACTCTTACATGTTTACTTTTTATTCAATAAAGGTATACACTTTCAGATAAATGTATTTGACTCAAGATTCTCTAGATTTCAGCGAATATAAAAAAGGAAGCATAAAATATAAACACGAAACATAAATAAAAATCATTTTATGTTTGTTTACGTTCAGAGACGTGTGTTACGTCTCTGAAAACTGTTGAATCTTGAAAACTCTGAAAAATTTTGAATCAAATTTTTTTTTCGTTACTCGGGGAGGGAAAATGCCATTTTCTTCCCTAGGGAGATTTAGGAAAATGGCTTTTTTCCCTCCCTCGTAATGAAAAATATAGTACGCAACTTGGGAGATGAAATCGGGAATTCGTTTTCCCGAGCGGAGTGTACAAGCCGAGCCGAAGACGAGGTTTGTAACCGCGAGGGTAATGTACTATTTCATGTAATAAACCGCGAGTAATGTACTATTTCATGCTTGGAAAACGTGCGGAATAGGTTACTTCTTTACTCATGCGGCAAAGTCTATACTACATTCACTTATATATAATTTAGGTTTTGCCGCACTTGTGTGGAAAATAGCCTATTACACATGTTTTCTATACATGAGAAAAAACATTTCTCTCTCGTATCTCAGCTTATGACTAACTTTACTCGTAAAGAATAGTATATTACGTCAGTAGGCAGAAAAGTAGTCCTTTTCCGGACCGAGTAAGTTGCACGAGGCGAGGCGGAGTGCCAAGTTACGAGTTTGGGAAAAGACTACTTTTCTGTCAAGTAACGTACGATTTTTTTGGAACGAGGGCGGGAAAACGCTGCTTTCCGGACGCAAGCCAGTCGGGGAATCGATTACTTTCGCAACTGTTTTGCGTCTGGAAAGTAGCTGTTTTCGCGACCGAGTTACAAAAATGTTCTATTCTAAAAGTGTAATATTAGTTTATAACATATGATCTAATATTTCACTTTCAAAATATTGGTAATAATAGTACTATCTATAGCAACTAAATTTAATTCCAATGTATTGAAAACCGATATGAATATATGTGATAAATGCAGAGTTTAAATGCAGGTTCACATTCATAACGTCAACAATGTACTATAACATTTTGGTTAACCAATCGATGAGCTTACAATACGAAGAAAAGGAGACCTTGTGAAACGATTGAAACATAGGTAACAATTTCGTTTACTCATGTCGACTATGTGATGAGATACACATTATACACAGTACACGATTATGATGACAAATTGGATCACTGCTTACAATGGATGTTTACAATGGAATACATTTGATTAAATTAAAAAATACTATTGATTGATACGTTATTTTAATTTAAAAGATATTTACGAATGCCATTAATGTTATTACGAGACACGGTAGTGTGTCTTGGTTATTAATCAAAAGATTATTGTTTTTCTGTTAAGATGAGAAAAAACAAAGTTTTATATTTTGGTCAAATGTTTTATTTTAATCAAAAATCGACGTTTTTTGGCAAACGCCGTTTTCGTATTTGTCGTCTTCGTCAAACTCAGCTCATATAAAAGTTTGAATTAAAGATTTAAATATATATAGAATACACATACTTAACATAATTATAAATTTTACATAAAAATGTTTACGTATTTTTCCCCAAACAATGTTAAATAAAAAGTGTATCACGGAATAAACTTTAATGTTCATTGTCTGTAAAGCATAGTACTCTACTTAGTAAAGCAGCGTAGTACAGAATTTTTTGCGTGACTTGTAGTCCAGTAAAAAACACACCTAATCCACGTGTGAATGATACACTTGTTTTTATGGAGGTTAAATGAAACGATCAATGATTAATGGCAATGATAAATTGGTATAAGCTTGATTGTCAATTTTGAATTATCTAAATATGAGAAATGATCAATGATTGATAACGATAAATTAATTAACGTTAAGTTCTCAAATTATTAGAGAATAATAATCTAATGCATACTAATGATAATCAATGATTTGATTCTCTTCAATTATAACCAATGATCAAATCATTATCCCCTTTATGAGAGATATTTCTGATGCCTAAAACTATACATACATTTGTACTGCAGCCTGCACTTGATGGGCAGGCTGTAGAGTTTATTACAATTATAGAATCACGCAAATAAATGAATATTTTTATTTTATATTTTCTATATTGTCATCCAATTTTAAGTACCTGATTCTTGTGTTTTTTGTTTTGTATCTATATAATATATAATCATTTTACAATGTCGATGTATTGCACATGTAATTTGTATTTTAATTTTTATATATTACATCAATTGTATATCTTAGTAAAGCTCTTAATATATGTAAATACAAATGTGAATGGTAGTAATGCAATTTAATAAAATCAGCCAAACAGCTGTAATCAAACAGTATCGCTTTTATACCCTTACTACGTTTATCAGTTCTTTTTTATTCATACGGTATAGCTAATTTAGTCAAAATTCTGACAGTACATCCCGAATATTTGTTTGCATAAAGATCATGTAAACTGCATTAACATTAACAGGTCTAACAATCATTGGTATTCATAAACGATGAAATAATTAATTATAAAACGGTTATTAATATTATGTTTTTTAATGTAGTCATTAAATATATCTTTGATTTAATTATTCATTTGTAATTAGAATTTTATTAAAAAAGTAGGTTGAATTGAATACACAGATCTCATTAAGGCATATGAATGAGGTTTCGGATATTAAAATAAACTATTATGTGTTACTTTTTACTTAATCGGTTTTCATTTATTTATCATCATTAACAAATATAAACATCATTAATAATAACTGTAGTATGAAAATGATTACTGATGATAATTATATCTCAATTTGATATGTGTTAAATATTTTATATTGTCATATTTACGTTGCAAGATACTTTATTTAAAAAAGAAATGTTTGCTTAATTTTATTTGGTGGCAGCTGTTGTCCATTTAATTAGTATTACAGAAAACAAAGGAACAGAAAGTGATTATTATATTTAACAAACACATAGTATAAACATAAAATAATTGTTACAAACTACATTTATATTTTCTTTACGCATTAACTTATTTCACTTACCGTAAAACTAGCTAAACTGTTTTTTTTTATCTCGTTATAATATTTAATTAAAAAGTATATATATTAGGGTGGCCGTAAAAAATTTTTTTTTCAGGTAAGTATTTCTAATGGTGCCTCCATAGAAGGTTACCTGGTCAGCGCACGGTGGGACAATCCACGTTAACCATGACGTTGTTAAACTTTGCCTTCATTGGGTTTTGCAGTTGATATATATCATATATGATATGTATGTATGATATATATCATACCATTATACGAAATTTCGATCAGATTTCGATTCGATAATCAGAATGTCTTATTGGAACCATACTTAGCCTTTTTGGGGCCATATTTGACCTTCTTGTGACCATATTTGACCTTAATAAGAATACTTGAAATAAAAAAAGCTTGACAAATATGATCCTTATTGGGACCGTATTTGGCCTTAATTGAACCATATTTGATCTTATTTTGAACATCGTCTGAAAACCTCTTGAGAACCTTTTCGCACAACCTCGACAACAAACTCCAAACCACTTCCCGACCACCTTCTGAAAACTTTCTGAAAACTTCCTGAAAACTTCCTGATGACCCCCGGACAATTTCTTGACAAACTCTTGACAACCCCTGACAACCCCCTGACGTCAGGGGAGGTTAACCTCCTGACAACCTCCTGACAATCCCCTGACAATCCCCTGACCATCTCCTGACAAACTCTTGACAACCCCTGACAACCTCCTGACAATACTTTGACAATCCCCTGATAATCCTCTGACAATCCCCTAAAAATCCCCTGACAACCGCCTGACAATTCCCTGACCATCCCCTGTTAACCGCCTGACAATTCCTTGACAACCGCCTAAAGGAGGAGCGGTCCAAACTAAAAAAAAATGTTTTTTTTCAAATAGTTCTTTATATATTGCAATTTTATATAGCCTACGGCACTTTGGAGGTTTTCAGCTAATTGCTCTCAAAATTTTAATAAAATCGGTTCGGTAGATTTTGCGTGATGCTCGAATAAACAAACAAACAAACATATTTCTATATTTATATATATTATTTAGATTAGATACACTTTTCAAACAATATCTACAGACAATAATCGTGTACTCCTAGCAAAATTATATAGCCGTACTCTTACTAGAAAGTACTCTTTCGGTACGCCTTCGTAATTTTTCATACACGTTTTTGAGTTAAGTACACCTGTTTTCTTCTATATTATATATAATTATTTATTTCACTTATATATATATATAGGCCAATCACCTCACCTAAAAAGATAAAAATGTCGTGAATAAAATAAGGAAATTGGCAAATAAACTGATATAGTTTTATTTAAATTATATATATATATATAATATATACAATATATAAATATAATAATATATATAATATATATATAATAATATATTTTATTATTATTATTATTACAAGTAATGTATTACAGGTAAATACCTATTTACATTTGCCAGTTTTATGGCTGGACTTTATCTCGCTATTGTTACAGATTTCTTCGATGATCGGTGGCTTTTTCGCCTTCATTCGCTAGGAATATAATTTAAAGAGTAAAATCTAAATACAAACCAAAATTTATAAACTTAAATCCTGTAATAGAGTCTAAACTAAAAAAGTAATGTTTTCATTCATTTATTATACTGGCTCGGGTTTTCAAACACGAATCGATAAAGTAAAATAAGTATCTAATATTTCTAGTTGTGTAGTCTGTTAACATAACGCTTAGGATTGGGGAAATGTTGTATTCTTTTCGGAAAGACTCGTATATGGGGCAATTACATAAGAAATGTGTCACATTCTCGGATTCCAACCTATTGCAAATTGTGCAGATTTCTTCGCCGGAGATTTTGTGGAAAATATTTTTTCTTTTAATGTATAAAGTGTCACTTCCTGTTAACCTGAGTTTGGCCATGTTACTCATGATCGGCAGAGGTAAGGGTAGGTTGAGATACTCCTCTCTGGCTATTGTATTTAAACATTTCAGATACTTATAATGCGGGTTGTATCTCGATAACATAACTCGAATCGCGTCTTGAATGAATGAAAGAGCATCTGCGGCAGTCGACGCCTCCGACCTAAGTAGTTGTAGATCTTCTGCGGTTGAAGTTACAAAATTTAGTCTCAAATTTAGTTTCATTAATAGTTTACGTAGTGTCGAGTACTAATTTCGGTTATCGTTTGAGTCTTCTGTCGAGTCTTGTTTCAAAAGTAAATTAAGACAAACTTTTGGGAATCGATTATCGTTCATATTTTTTAATTTGATTAAATAGTTTATTGCGTAGATGATCGCCTTGTTGCTCAGTCTCGTCAAACCTGTTTCTATGCGAAGCATGTATCCAGGGGTACTTGTTGGAAGCCTCAGAAGTTGTTTCAGGAATTGAACTTGTATTTTGTCAATAATTTCCAAGCAGTACAAGCCCCACAATCCACTACTGTAAAGCATCGTTGAGGATACTATTGATTCGAATAGTTTCATCCTATTGATTCGAATAGTTTCATCCTATTGATTCGAATAGTTTCATCCTGGGTTCCCATTTGTCTAGTTTAGTGGCTATCATTGGGCTCCAAATGGATCCCAGTGCTATTTTGGCTTTTGACAAGAAATAATTTGCCGCTGTTGTGTGTCTACCCGAGGTGACGAAAGGGATTCCAAGGTAAATGTATTGGTCGACGACTTCCACTATTTCCTGTTTGTACTTTATAGGTCTGAATTTCTTTTTCTGTTTTCCGTTACTAAATATCATTATTTTTGTTTTTTGCACAATATAATAATATATAAATAAATAATAATATGATACAAATTATTAAAATATTCAAATAAATATAAGAAACAAATAAAAATTAATCTGAAATAATCTAATTTAAATTATTTAAAATAAATTAATTTAAATTGATTAAATTACAATTATAAAATAAATAAATAAATCAACACAATTAATATTTAAATGTAAATTAATTAATGAAATAAATAATAGGAAATTCAATTATTTAATAAATTATTTAAATTACGTAATAATAATATTAAAATTTACGTGACGTAGCACAGAAATAACAAAACTAAACGCAAGGATACGGAACGGAATCTCGTTGACCCTCTCTGGTGTGCTGCCGAAACAGCACTGAAGCTCCGCATTCCACACCGTGAACAGCGCGAACCAATCAGAATTTTTACCTGCCTCCTACTAATAATCAACCAATCGCGATTTTTCGATTTCAACCAATGACGAATTCTTATGCTGATATCGAAATTACTTGACGAATCAGGTTGCAACATTTTCATCCATTGTTTAATTTTTTGAAAAGGATTTATATACATTAATTAAGATATATAATTGTAATTAAATATTGAATATGAAAAATACTTACTTTGTCATTAACAACACACAAAATCAACTTTTTTAAGCTTAACAAATAGCAAAGATGACTTTTGAGATGAAATTGATTGTAAAAACAAAGGATAATGGCAAATGCGATGTTTTTTTATTTTCAACAACTATTGTTACAAACGAACTAATTTCACATCTCTTTCTATTCTCTTTTCTAAAACAGAACATAGATGGACGTATAGTATATTCAAGAACACATTTTAATGTTTTTGTTTCAAAACAAGTAATCTCTTAGTATATAAGAAAAAAGTGCCACCCTCACGAAAATAACAATAATTGTTACGATTAGAATATTATATTAGCAGTAAAACCGAAATATATCAACCAAAAAGGTAGGTTAATTATAGTATCTAACTAATATATATAAATATAAAAGTATGTTTGTTTGTTTGTTCGAGCATCACGCAAAATATACCAAACTTATTTTGTTCAAATTTTGAGAGGAACTAGCTGAAACCCTCGAAAGTGTCGTAGGCTATATAAAATTACGATATATAAAGTAGTTTCTGAGAAAAATTTTTTTTCCCGATTTTGGACCCCCCCCCTTACGCGGTTGTCAGGGGGTTGTCAGAGGGTTGTCAAAGGGTTATCAGAGGGTTGTCAGAGGGTTGTAAGAGGGTTGTCAGAGGGTTGTCAGAGGGTTCCAATAAGGACCACGATTGTCAATTTTTTTCATTTCGGGTGTCCTTATTAAGGCCAAATATGTTTCGAATAAGGTCAAATATTGTCTCTTTAAGGCCTAATATGGTCTCAAAAAGGGCAATTTTCGTCAAGCTTTTTTCTATTTCAGGTGTCCTTATTCAAGCCAAATATGTTCCTCTTAAGGCCAAATGTGGTCTCAATAATAACCATGTTTGTCAAGCTTTTTCCTATTTCGGGTGGCCTTATTAAAGGCAAATAAGGTCACTAGAAGGTCATTTATAGCCCCCATAAGGCCAAATATGCTTCCAACAAGGCATCCTGATTATCGAATCCGCCTATTACACTTATGTCACACCAGGCACTGATATGGCCTGACCGAAATTTCGTATAATGGTATTCCACTGCAGAACCCAATCAAGGTCAAGTTTAGCCATGTCATGGTTGGCGTGGATTGTCCCACCGGGCGCCGACAAGGTAACCATGCCGTAGCCATACCTTGATTCTTGATAGTCATTATACACGTGTTTTGTCCAAATTTGAAAATATAGATGTCCTAGCAGGGCCATTTTTGGCCCTTATAAGGACACCCATTTATCGAAACAAGTGTAAAAAAATCTAGAGAATATAGCCTTGGCCACAAATGTGTCGTCAGCTTTATATTTTTACTATATATATTTGATGTTGAGAAACAAAAATTTTAAGTCATAGCTTCATCACTTCGGGCCGGGGGGGTGTTATAGGAATGCCATAAAGAATTCATAGGCAGATCATAGGGGTAATAGAAGGGGTTCATAGGGCGGTCATAGGAAGCACTTAGAGGATCCATAGAAGTATCTCGGGTGGAACCAGGGATTGAGTCAGGACTCATATGCTGTCATAGGGAGGGGGTCACAGGGTTTCGCCCGGGCGAAGCCGGGGCTTCAGCTAGTAATAAATAAAAAGTAATACAATTATTAAAATAATATTAAAAATAAGAAAAACAATAATAATTATAATTCTAGATGGCAAAAATAATTGTCAGAATGAAATCCGACAGTTTTGAAAATTTTGATAATTTTTTTTAAATTATCAAAAAGAAAAAAAGCAAACATATCTGATAAGAAGAAGTACGAAACGGGATGTTCCAGAAGTAGCGCATCGAAGTGTCGATGCCAAATTTCCGTATTATTATATTCATTACGAATGTTATTTTTCCGAAAAAACAACGAGCGAAAAAAAGAAAGAAAAACAAAGAAAGACAGAGAAAGAAAATCAAAGATTAGCTTTCTTAATTTATTTTAGAATTATTATTTGTTATTTTTTTTATTTATAATATAAATATAATAAGTAATTATAATAATTTAATAATAATAATTTTTATCACGAATTTAAAAGTATAATTTTACTGATATTACAGATCTTCAAAAAAGGGCTGTTATGCTTATGTAAAAATAAGACTGGATAAGTCAAATTCAAACTTTTGCGTTTAAAGTTGTTGCTTAGAACATAGAAATCATGCAAATTCAGAGGTAAAAGCATCAGAATCATATATAGTTTATATTTATTATATTCATTATTATTATTATATGTATAGTATGTTATATTTATACATACATATAAACATTATTTTTATTTAACTGTAATAACTGATAATTTACATTAATTGTTTAGCAATTCTACGAGACTTTGCCACCAAACCGCAGACTATCCTATAGGACTAAAAAGTGGCAGGCTTGATGCAAATGAATATTGATAAAAAGCTTTTAGAAGAAAAACTTTTTTGTGATGAACAGAAGCAACCTTCTTTAAAAGACCTCCAAAATATAAAGGACAAATTTGTAAACAAATTACGATCAAACAGTCTTCAAGAAATAGTAAAAATTCTTTAAGATAATGGTATTTATTTACATGATAGTTCTAGCTATTTTCTAAACGAACAAAAACTAAAAAAATAACTGTTGTAAATCGTAAATATAATACAATTATAGTTATTATAAGTTGATTAATAAAAGTGAACTGCATTTATTTAAGAATATTTGATTAAAATTAATTGATAGACTTATTATTATTAATTTAGTATCAAATCAGTATTTCGTATCACAAAATTAGTTTATTAATCGTATTATTACATTTTCAGAAGCTGAACACAAATTTTTAATTGAAGACGTCACGCTAAAGCCAATTTTTTTCAAACAAAGGATATGAAATGCGAATTGAGTTTGTTGCCTAAAATGCTGTTCATAGATGGCACTTATAAACTTTCAAATATTTGTCACACAGTAATGCTCATATGTGTGGAAGACTGCAACGGAAAGACGCACATTGCTGCGGGAATATTAGAATCAGAAGATATGTTAACCATGCAATGGTTTTTCGAAACCTTCAAGAAACACAGTATTTCTAATACATGTATAGTCTAATACATGTATAAATACTGAAGTAGAAAAACTTTTTGCTCAAAATGTTACGAAAAAGGCTCTGTCTTACATATTACCAGAAATAGCGTATTCAAAATACGTTGACATAGTGAAAAGTAATACGATTAATGATGAATGCGAATTTAGAGTAAAAGATAAAATAATGACAAGTAATATAACTACTTGCGATTGTACACATTATAGATCATTATATTTACCATGCAAATATATATTTCTGTAACAAGAAACTTTTATAACAAAGAATTATTCAGTAAAGATATTTATTCGAAGAGATGGAACAAAACGTGATTCAAAACGTGACTTCAAAATAATGCAGTATTGGAAACTTTGGAAACGCCTCAATCTAAAATTAATTACATAAATTAAAAAGATAGAATGACAACAGAAGCTTTAATAAATGAGATGAAATTATTAAGTAAAGTTTAGTAAATATAGGCAGTTTATCAACAGGATACAACTTCAACAAAAAAGTAGATTCTTTAATTGAACTTTTGTATTATTGGAAAGAAGGAAAAGAAGTTAATATTATAGAGGCAGATGATACGTGTAATAAAAAAGAAACTGATATTACGCCTCAACTTGGAATAGATGCTCGTAGAAAACAACTTCGAAAAATACAAGAATATATATTGAACCCAACAAACATGACAGAAATAAAGAGAAAAGAGTTACAAAAGATTGAAAAGCTATGGAAATCGAATAAGAGTATATAAATTAAAAAAGCGACATCACGAGAAAATGATACAGACATATCACAAAATCACACACAAGAGAATGCCGCAGAAGAAGACAAACAATTCAAAAGAATTGAAGAAATTAATTTACCACAAAAAGTAATGGAAGAGTCCTGATCATACAAATAAATTTGATACACGAGCCACAATGTACACAACAAATATGGGCACCGATGTATTCGTAAACCTACATTGAGGACACACAAAAATGAACACCACATCAAATGATCACAACAATTATGGCCACCGATGTATTCGTACACCTATATTGAGGGCACAAAAAAATGAACACCGCATCAAATGACCACAACCATTATGGGCACCCATGTATTCGTACACCTACATTGAGGACACACAAAAATGAACACCACATCAAATGAGCACAACAATCATATTTTATTGTTCATTTTTTATAATTGTTGTGCTCATTTGATGTAGTGTTCGTTTTTGTGTGCCCTCAATATAGGTGTACGAATACATCGGTGCCCATAATTGTCGTGGTCATTTGATGTGGTGTTCATTTTTATGTGCCCTCAATGTATGTGTACGAATACATCGGTGCCCATAATTGTTGTGGTCATTTGATGTAGTGTTCATTTGTGTGTGCCCTCAATGTAGGTGTACGAATACATCGGTGCCCATAATGGTTGTGGTCATTTGATGCGGTGTTCATTTTTATGTGCCCTCAATGCATGTGTACTAATACATCGGTGCCCATAATTATTGTGGTCATTTGATGTGGTGTTCATTTTTGTATGCCCTAAATGTATGTGTACGAATACAGCGGTGCCCATAATTGTTGTGGTCATTTGATGCGGTGTTCATTTTTGTGTGCCCTCAATGTAGGTTTACGAATACATCGATGCCCATAATTGTTATGTATATTATGGCTCGTGTATCAAATTTATATGTATGATCAGGACTCTTCCAAAGTAATGATTCAGGGAAAACACAGCGCGCGAACGAAACTTATATCAAGAAAAGGAAAGCCGATGATCAAAATAGCGAAAATCCAAAAAAGTATAAATAAGCTAGATTATATTAGAAAAATGCATTTTACATTACAGATTTATATCATTTTATTAAATGTAAATATCTAGAATTTGTATACGTTATTCATTTTGTAATTCTACAAAGACTATGATCACAATTTAAAGAATATTATCCTTAACGTTTATATAAGTCTAGTTTTTATATAATACCTTTCATAAAGATCCTAAACGTAATTAAGAATAGATGGACAATAAATAGATGAAGAAAAAATTAATAGACATTTTTTCAATATCGTTTATTAAAAAGAAATTAAGAACAAAAATATGCACACAAAAAAGTAAAATGGTATCATTTTCATACAACTTAAAAAGTTAAGTATTCTTTCTTTACTTTATATATTTTTTCCATTATATGTATATATTATATATTTATACATATAAAATAAATAAAACTAAATAGATAAAATTTATTCAAAATATATTAAATACATAAATTAATTTAATTCATTATTTATAATGTTACTAGAAATTATAAATTTTATACTTAACTGTAAGTTAAAATATAATTTATTATGTATATAAACATCATTCAAAAGAAACCGCGAACACCAATCACAAAACTTAAATAACTTAACCAAAACGACATATGTGATTCACCATAACCAATTTTTTATTCTTGTTTATTTCATCATTAATTTATACCAGATTATCATATTCTGGTAAATATTTTACTTTCTGGATTATTTAATAATTTTTAATATCAAATCACGCGTTTCTGGTTTTCGTGTTTCGGGTTTCCTATTTTAGGGTGCAAATAGACACTTCCCGAACACTCGTGCAATGTTGCTGCAACGTTGTCATAACGTTTCATAATAACTATAAAACTGTATAAATAACTATATATATACATATTTTTTTTAAATTTTGTTTGAAAAATTTTTTTCGAACAAATTTTTTCGAATTCGATTTTTTAAATTTTCGATTATTCGAATGTTCGAATTTTCAAATATTCGGATTTTCTAATTTTCAAATATTTTAATTTTCGAATATTCGAATTTTTTAAATGTTGGAATATTAAAATTTTTAAATACTTAAGAGGATGTCAAACCTAAACAAGTTCTACATTACCGACATTTCTGTTGTTTTTATTTATTTTGTTTATTTGCAACAATCCAAAACAGTTATTCAGAAAATGAAGCTAATACGTCAATTCTTTGTGAAATTATCTTCAAATTGATCTGCCGAAATTATTATTTGAAGCTATATTTATTGCATATTTTTACAATTCGTTTTTGACAATATTTTACAGGTTAGTCAAACTTTGTCCAAAACG
>JABFPJ010002691.1:0-18599 GCA_022817425.1 Gryon sp. ZL-2020
ATGTTTATTTTATGTTCCTTGGAATCATTGTTGTGAATGATTTTTTTGGTCAAAACACGTTATAAGGCATTACTCGGAGCTAACTTCATGCGTAATAGGCTATTACTAATAGCTATTACTCTGTGCCAACTTCAGAGAGAGCTTTGCTTTTTAAGAATGGAATCAAGATACGCAACAAATCGACGATTGCAAACAAAATAATAAGATATTCAGTTATATTATTAAAACAGTATTCATTAATGTTAATTTGAGAGTATTAGTTAAAAACGACAAAAAAATCATTTCATCATATATTTCATTATACATAAAGTTGTGTATTTAGTTATAAAAATAATATTAAAATATAATGTGATTCTGCAAAATCATTACAAAAATATTGTTAGAAACACATACATAAATATAAAAACAAATTTGAAATTTGAAATTACTGTCATTGAAAATAAATATGAATTTGGCAATATGATAACGTAAACTGATACTTTTCAGTCATACCGTGATAGATGTTTGTATTGTCGAGTAAATAAAATTTCATGCTCACAATATACGCATGGAAACTATTTCCCACATGTAACAGGTATGAATATAAGCATTTTCTATGCACTCGATGACAAAAAATGTGGTGTAAAACATGAGAAGAGAAAGATTGTCGCCGTAGTTCTCACTTGTTGTTATATACTTTTTCCCCTATTTTTTTCCACCGTTTCCTACATTTATTTTACACTTTTTACAAATTGGCTAACTTTCTGTAAAGTGTAAAAAACATTGTAACAATTTTTTAAAAATAAATATGTATTCATTTTAACCGCAAAATACGAAAACATGTAAATGTTATTAGAAACTTTATAATTCTCTGTTTCATAATATTTACAGACTAATTTGCAGTAAAGATAATAAGAAATTGATTATGAAAAATAGATACAAAATATTGTTAAAAATTATTGCATTATATCAAGTGCACATTTCACTCCAATAAATATTTAAAATATCAATTTTCAGAAATATTAGTAAATATTAACAAACATATTCTATTCAACCTTTACATAAACCTTTCATTATAATCTAAATCTGCAATTGTGATAGAATATTCTTCTGTACATATAATCATTATTAATTATGACACTTTCGTTTATTGCTCCCAGAACACAGCTTGCGGCATCGTAAATAAACTCCCATCGTGTAATTTAAGTGAAACATTCAATGTTCTCAGCAACACTTTTAAAATGGCATTTCAACTTTCAACTTTAACGCTTAAAAGTTAAAACGTTTGAATTAAATTTCATAATTTGAAAATGAGAGTTAGCAATTCCGCAATCCACGCACCGAAAGCTCAATAAATAAGCATTCTAAAAAATCATATTAAAAATTGTGCTTACTGTAAAACTACATATTCTCTCATAGTAAATACTTATGTCAATCATTAGCCAAAGAATTGTTTATCTATAGCAATTTAACAATCTATACATATTATATTTATTATTGTTTATCATTGATTTACAGGATTAGTTCAGTTATACTATTCGCTGCGTAGTATTATTGAATACATCAAAGCGACGTTGTTAGCGCTCAGTTTACATAAGTATAATAATAATAGGGGGAAGAGGGCGGGAAGGACCATTTTACGCGAACATATTGGTTTGCGTTTTTATATTATATAATCCTATATAAGTGTATAAATATGTACACATATATATTTCTATCTATAAATATGTGTTTGTATGTATACATGTGTACGTGGTAAACAGCAAGAGTACGTCAAATTGAATATGTGCGGCAAGGTACACGTGTATTCGAGCTTTGTGTTAAGAACACTGTTTTGTGCGGCTCGATAAAAAGACAAAGAGAGCGCTCGAGGGAACAACAAAGAAGGCAGACCGACGAATGACAGAAAGAGCGAGAGTGAGAAAGAATAAAAGATCGCGACATTGAGAGGGAGTGAGAAAGAAAAAGCACAGTGTAACTCAGAGGGATGCGCGCGCACGTATTGTGCGCTCGCGCGAGCGAATGAACACTCACTCGATGAATTTCGATAGGATGCAAAATTAGTTGGAATACAATTTAGTTCCGAAGAGATGCCAGCAGGATTTGCTCCATGATTTGTAACTCGCGAAAAGTTCATTTAATCATTTCTCTGTTGCACTTGACTTTATCATCGAGTCCGGAGCTTTTATGTGAATTTACTGCCAAAATGCAGAGGCGCTGCAATATGCGAGAGCACATTGAATTATGCGCGACGTTTTTTTATATTTCTTTGCGAAATTATGTTGTACCACGGTGGGCAGGAGCAGCCAGTTTTTCCGATTTGCCTTTGCAATGTCAAAGAACCTTACTTTAGACAAATTTTATATGCTGTTCTTCAAATTTATTTTATAATTATAAAAATATGGTATTTCTTTCGGTAGAATTAATTTAAATTTCGGTATAAATTTGTAATGCGATAATATAATGCACAGACAGTGTTACTACTTATTTATATATGATTATTTTAACAATTGTTTTAAACTCGAACCAAAGCAGGCTTCGTGTTTTATAGAGGTACTTTACATTTAATGGTCTTACGAAAATGTATATCAATGAACATATTGGAGTTAATTTGCTTTTGATATGGAACATAAACAAATATTTAAATCTGTAAAATAAAAACACTTTTAGTATCCATACTTTTGACTTTTTATTCTGGTATCGGAAAAAGTATGGATAGTTTGTTTGCAATGCAGTTTGCAATGTTAGTAACTTTGATTATATTATTACAAATATAAACGCAAAATAAGCCGTTCTGACGCTTCCTGCGTATACGGGGGACACAATTACACAACATACGAAAACTTTTTCTAAACGTCATTGTCCTAAAATTTGCGAGTCGTGGCTCGACTTCTAGTAGCATACTCCGGCATTCGCCTAACGACCAGGAAACCACGAAAACCTTATCAAAGTAGGCGGTAGCGAGAATCAAACCCGCTACTTCCCGAATGCGAATATGACAACCTTAGCCTCTAAGCCATCACGCTCGGTTTATTACAAGTATAAATAATTTTACATATTTTGTAAATATTTATTACGATCTAATATGTCGGTCTCATATTTTACTTTTGTAAATGCACATATTAGTATGTGAAAAAAATATTATATTTTCAATTAAATCAAAATTTTACTTACAAAGAATTTTTTCAAATAATAATGAATGAAGTAAGTCTATTTTCATGGACTGAACAATTTTCTTTCATTTTCTTTTTATATACTAAGAATTTCGTATTATTACTTTGAGAGAATAATCTTCAAACATACTTGGTACGACCACACATACTTTTAATAGAAAACATCAAAGCAACCCCGAAGTAGCATCATTGTTCAGCTTGTGCAACTTATTATAACTTGTGTTTGCAGTTGTATATATGTATATGTTTGCGTGACATAACTTTAACTTAACATAATGATTTCAAATCAAATCTTTGTTTTAGCAATACTTCGCTTTAGCACATTAGCGAAATTTACAAGATATATTATAATATGTGATATCACTTCGAAATGCTGTAAACTTTAATAGCTATAATACTATATAAAACGTCTTAATGAAGTTCAACGAAATTACTTTGTCATTTACTACATCATTTATTTAATCATCGCATTATTCATCGTTAACACAATATTTGATAATTATTATATTATTTTAAACACATAGGTAATGACTTTTGAAGCTTGAATTGTAAATAATAAAAGCCTCATCATCAAGTAAAATTCTTATTTATTATCATCAAAGATGAACAAAACATTGCAATTGATTTTAAAACAGTCATTTCATACCACAGCATTAAGGTTCAGTATTGTGAACGAAATTCATATTTGATAAGATTGCAGTAGAGAGTGCTAATTTAAATTCTGCAGGCAATTTTCACTCAGTTAATTGAATATAACTTCCCGCATTGTATCGCGATCTGCTGCAAAGTTGCTCGACACTTTATTACAAATGCTTACAAAGATTACACCATGTTTTGCATATTTACACAATATTTACATTATCTAACAAATTTGTCATCCCTCAAAATATATACTTGCATGATAGTTTTGTTTGCTGTTTGCGGGATAATGTTTTTTATCAACATAAATGTATGAAGACGTCAAAATATATGAAGAAATGTGTATCCGCAATGTCTCTCTTTTTCTGTTTGTTTGTTTGTTTGTTTACATATTGACTCGCTTTGAAATTGTATATAAAATAAAACGCTAATTAAAACAGTAAACTCACCATGCTGATGAGGTGCTGAAAACGCTGAGTGTCTTCGAGGCGACATATTTGCGCGACCTCCCTGTACACCAGGTACCTGCATGGAAGACAAAGCACCCAAAGGCGTATATGATTTGCACGGTTGCTCCAACTTCTATTCAAAAAATTAATTATAACTATCATAGTTTGTGTTTAAACAAACGTCAGAAGTCAAGGAACAAACTATATTTAAAGAGAGGCAATGGAATGTAGGGAAATACAAGAAATGAGTTAAACTCACTTCAGTTGCTACTGCAGTGGCGGCTGTTTGTGTGTGGCTGGTCGAACTTATTCTGTATTGCATGCCGGCAATACTGCAAAAGCCTTCATGATGAGTTGAGCGTGTTTGATTAACGTAAACACCTGTAATTATACATTATAAACACTATATTACGATACTTTTAAACCGTTTAATAATAATCTTACATTTAATACATTTAATAATAAGATAAGCAATTATTTTAATCGAATGTTATTAATATTATTATGTTATATGAAATAGTGGTTATTGCGATTGAAGGAAAAAAAGAGAATCATTAGATCAAAAGTAACGAAAATAAATAGTAACATAAGTTATACCTGTTATAGTAACATCAGTATCTTGATTAACAATCACGACTTTATTAGAAGGCTTGACTACTTCTTCAATGTCAGATCCCTGTCTTGCTTTTCTCTTATCCGGATCAATTTCATACTTTCGTCTTTTAATTATCTCAACTTCCGAGTCACTCGTCGTAGTGTCACTAGAAGAGGATCCACGTAAGTGTTTCTCGTCGGAATAGGAAGCAGCCAAAATCGCAGAAGCATTTAAACTAGCCATTCGTTTGCAAACCACCATATCCTTCAGGTCCATCATTTCTTCATGTTTTCGTTTCCTTTTGATAGGAGGCTTTTTCACTGGTTCCTTTTCAACCTTCTCCTTTTCACTTTCGTAATCTTCGTCAGAAGATGATGAGGAAGACAATCCCGCCGACATGTCCCAATGCTTTCCTCGGAGACCCGGCACTTTCCTCAATTTTCTCTTTGGCGTATTTTCATCAGAAGCGTTAGACTTATTATCCTTATCCTTCTGTTTTGAAGTTTCTTTCTCTTTCTCCTTTTCTTTATCTTTCTCCTTATCTTTGTCCTTTTTATCTTCTTTTTCCTTCTTCGGCACTTCCTTGTCTTCTTTCTCTTCCTTACATTTCTTAAACTTTTCCTTCTCTGGTTTCGGCTTACAGAATCCACCTAAATAAACACCCCCTGCTTCATTTTCATATAAACAGTGAACTTTGGCCAAAGCATTTAGCGAAGCGACGCGATGTCGTTTAGGACCACTCCAAAAGCCAAACAATCTCATTCTTCTGCTACGCTCTTCCGGCGAACTCGACCGTTCTTTCTTTCTAGAACTTCGACATCGCCTTTTCAGTTCATACTCATCACTCTCATCTTCTGAATTTGACATGTTGGACTCGCTGCTACTTTCTTCCACCTTCAGGTTCAATTTCAAAGCGTCATCACAGTTTTCCTGCTTGGCATTGCAAACCACCTTCGAATTGTCCACATCGAGCTTTGACTGTTCATCCGATGAATCTTCATCTTTAATAACGCTATTCTCTTTGATCCCTTTTCCCAGCTTCTTCGTAATTTTCTTTGACTTAGGGGCACTCTTTGTCGCAACTTTTTTCACGTCCTCTCGACTTTTTTCACACTCCTTATCATCCACGATCTCCCGCTTAATATCACTATTTAGTATTTCATCATCCTCCTCTTTACACGCAACCTTTTTGTCAAAGGCACCTTTATCGCACTCTTTGGATTCGGTCTTCTTTTTCACAACAGCCTTTTCTACAACATTCTTTGACTTTTCTTCTTTCTTCGTCATCGCACTTGCCTTTATATACTTCTGCGCCAATTTTGTTTTGGTTTGCTTCTCCAACTTTAGCTTTCGCTCTGACATGATCTTTGTCTTCGCTAAAGTTTTCTTCTTCAATTTCTTCGCGCAATCGCTTTCCGTGCTCGGAAGGTCACCATCTTCAATCGATTTGACTAGCTTCATTTTCTTAGTTATGAACTTCTTCGCCACCGCCGAATGAGACTTCTTAACCAAAACCGTCTTTTTTGGACAATTCTTCTTCTGCGATGGTCGTTTCAGGTCTTTCTTGATTTTACCAAATGTCTTGTTTCCGATGTCACTTTCTGGTGACTTTTTTCGTTCAACTTTCTTCTCTTTTGTCGTTACTGGCTTGGAATTATCTTTCAATTCTTTCGCCACCTTAACCTCCTTCTTTTTATCGTCC
Source organism: Gryon sp. ZL-2020 (assembly GCA_022817425.1). Taxonomy (NCBI): domain Eukaryota; kingdom Metazoa; phylum Arthropoda; class Insecta; order Hymenoptera; family Scelionidae; genus Gryon; species Gryon sp. ZL-2020. The sequence continues at coordinate 6,538 of JABFPJ010002691.1, forward strand.
TTGAGTTTCTTTTTTGTACAAAAAATAGGAGTGTCTGACTTATTATCTACTGTTTCATTATCCTCAGTCGAACTTGAATTTCTTGACGATTGATCCGTCTCATTTTCTTTTGGAGATTTCTTCTTATCCTCAGTCTTCTTCTTAACTTCCACTACTTGCTTCTCAGCTTTCACTTTATCTTCTACCTTAGAAATCTTCTTCTTCTCATCTTCTTCCATACATACTTTTTCATCCATCTTCTTATCTATTACTCTATCGAACTTTTTTTCCGTCATTTCTTTGACTTGTTTCTTTTTATCATCCACTTTGTCTAACTTCTCTTTCTTTTTATCATCAGTTCGCTTTTTCTCATCCATTTTCTTCTTCTCTTCAAGTTTCCGCTTTGTCTCTAGCTTTTGTTTCAAATCTTCTGGTTTTACGGTTTTTTTAAAATTCTTCACTTTTTTCAACTCCGCCACAGTTTTTTTCAAAAGTACATGATGTTTCTTGGCAACCGGTGTCTTGGCTGCCTTTTGGGCGATGATAGCCTTCTTTTGTGGCTTCATTTCGCTTGCCTTTTTCACATTTTCAGGCGAATCGGTGTTGTCTTGTTCAATTTCTAAAATGTTACAACTAAGGGCTACCTATTACTCATATTGAATCCAAAATTGGAAAATGCGTTGTCTCTGCCACAGATCTGAAAATAAATAAAAATTGACTGTAATTATTTTTTCTACGTAATATATATATATATATATTGATTTATTAGAAATGTTTACTCATTACATATAAAATCTACTTAATATTCAACAAATTTGTTAAATTCAAAAAATTAAAAAATATCATTGATTTGATAACGAATAATTTGTAATTAAATTAATTGTAAAAATGAATAATAATTTTTTATTTAATTAATGGAAAAATTCCAGAAGTTTTAATTCAACGAAAGTTTATCCACAAATATGATTATTATTATATAAAAACTCTAAAGATAAATAATATAATAATATTAAATTTTCCGCGACTACACCTGCGCAATTAGACCATGTTGACAATAGCATTCAAACGAGATTTTACTACCCAGTACAAAGCATCAACATGTTTTAACATAAAAATGTCTCTTATCCAACAGAAACGCGTTTTAATGTTGTGAGACTTTTCATATTTTTCTTCTCTTTTGCTTATAATGCTAATTCAATTTTAGGATTTTCATTGTAGTATTTTATCTGATGAAAGTGATACTTAATCTTTTATGTTTAGTCAACTTCATATCTTGTAAAACAAAATATTATTTGTAATTATGACCTTCAACTACTTTATACCAAAAGAGTTTTATACCAAAATGATTTATGTTTACTAACTTACATTAACATATTTTCCTCAAGTTCTTTATTATTAATACAAAAAATTCATTTAATTTCTATATAAAATAAGAGATATAAGAACCATTCATGATATTTTCAAACAAACTTAATAGAAAAATAACTGACAATTAATAGCGCATTTATTATAAGTCGCGAAAAATTAGATAATTTTAAAGAACTTTTCCACGTTATTTCTCCATTATTCTGAAACAACAAATCTATGATTTACGATTTTGTGGAGCAGTGTTTAATCTCAGTGACTGATCTTTAAAAAATCACGTTAAAAATAAGAAGATTAATATTCTTCATAATTTCTTTCAAAATTAGAATAGCAGATTGTTTTTACGAGTTTCTTTTTATAAAACACATACAACTTATACACCTTTTGAGAATAAGAAAAGAAAACTATTTCTGAATACTACTTCTTTCTTGCTTGCTAATGTAAATGAACAGTTGAAAGGTAATTACAACAAAGTCGGCGAAACAAGTACTAAATGACAAAAATTGTACTATTATAGATCATTACGAATGCTTCTAAAGCAAACAGGGAAAAGAATGAGAAATATAAGAGAAAAGAAAGAATTGAAGTTGGTATGTTACGATTTATGAAAGCAATTTCATGTTGATTAATGGAACGTTTAGTCAAAATATTGCTGTAAATGTACACAATATTTATACACATTAATTCTATTACTTTTTAAATTTTTTTATTTACCATAACCACAGAAATATCTGAAAAATAAAATGTTCACTTCAGTTAACAATTTTCACTTCATCAAGTGCATCAACGTAAGCCCATTTTTATGATCAACTTTTTATATGATTACAATTATATGATTATAAAGCTACTTCTACGCGCAAAGAGAAAAAAGACCAATTTCACACTGTCTTTAAAAGTTAATTTAAAAAGAATAATTTACTACACAACTAAGATGAGAATGAAACTCTGTGTATTTCGAAGCAAATATTATTTCAGTATACCTTTATTCTATATATAATGCAGAATAAAAAAGAATGTTATACAATAACATGTCTGATTTATTTGATACATTTTCTTATTATTTTTAAACTTGGATGATCATTTGTTTATCAATCATTTTCTTTTTAAAAAGCATGTAAATGAACAAAAACATACACTCAACGAATAAATGTTTTTTCAGTCATTGTCAATTTTTCGATTACACTCAGGAAAATTTGAGAGGAATTTTTACTAATCGTTGTAATCTGTTAGAAACCGTTGTAATCTGAGAACATATTGAAAAAGGCGCAAATTTTACTGCGTATTATACCAATTTTTACTACGTATACGTAGTAAAAATTGATATTAAAGTAGCAATTTTGAAATAAATATTATTCTAATGTGCTACTTAACTAATAACACAAATAAAATAAATTATTAAATAAGAAAATATTTAATATTATAACAAAAAATATTAAACTTGTTTTAAAAACGTTTTACTTATATCTCCAATATATTACATTAATATATGCTTTTTCAGAAGAACACGCACAAATATACGGAAATTATGTATAATGCATTAACAAAATAATCCGAAGAAATATCTCTTGTGGAATAACTGAGAAAGAAATATTTACAATGAAATATTTGTGACAAATATCTGCAGTGAAATATCTCTCGTGCAATATTTTTCAAGAATATCGACCTCAATAAAGGAGTGAATTTTCCAACAATATTTATATTTATTCTGCATTCATTAGCAATTTTGATTATTTCTGATGTTTCTTTGATAATTCTTTCTATAGAAATACAATTACGTGCTACTTTTCTAAAAATCCTTATGCAAACAAACTTTTCCACAAATATTATTTTATTTCAATGTTTAACGATTGATTAAAGAAATTCCGTATTACAAAAAAAAACAAATTAAATTAAATAATCCTTATAAAATATGAACGAAATATTCTGTTTAAAAATGTACGATAATCCGGATCTGTAACTGTCCGCCTAGAACTCTTATCAGACATCCCCACTACTTGCTCAGCCTTTGATCAGAACAGCGATCAAGACAAATCATACTCGACCGCTAACATTTAGTGCTCTGCTCGAATAACAAATTATGTTTCAATTAACTATAGAATTCATGTAAATGCAGATTAGGCAAACATTTAGCTTATTATTTGATTCAATTTTACGTCAAAAGTAGACCAAAAAAATAGTTAACTAATTAAAAAACAATAGTTAACTGAAAAATATATAAACAATATTTTGAAGGAAGAATACAAAATTATAAAAAAAAATATTCCTAGTAACAATATTATGGGCGACCACTATACTGTTCATTCATGACTATTTATTTAATACTACTTTTGTTATAACTTCAGTTGGCTCATATATGAAAACATGAGTATGGTTATAATTAATAATCTAGAAATAGATATTTTACGCCAAGCACCAAACAATATTTTTCTTGATACCTACCGTAAAAGTACTGCTTTTCATGACAAAAAGCGGCCGTGAAAAGTGAAGCTTTTACGGCTGATTTTTGCCTTGAAAAGTAGTACTTTTACGGTAGGTATAAAGAAAAAGTATATTTATGATAATTAAAAAAAAGATAAATATGATTTTTTCCATCAAATAAAGAAAAATTTGATTAAAAACACCATTTTTATTTCAATTAAGTAGTTGTTATAATTTAAGTTTATAGTTCTATTATTTATTCAAACAAATATGATTTATATAGGTAAAGCAAGTATTTCTGAAAATAATGTGCGAGATAAAGAGAAACATTTACATTTATATATAATGCAAACAGCAGACAAAGATCTTTGCGTTGTTTATATCCATTTTATCAATTTATAATTCGTATTATAATTTATTTGTTCTGCAAAAACTATTTAACATAATTACATAAATTTGTAAAAATATTCAATTAAAAAAAATGATTGTGTTAATAATGAAATAAAATATGAGTAATAAAACATTATTGAAAATAAGTGTTAATGAAAAGAGGTGTTAATAAAAAATTAAGTTTATTAGTAACAATGAATAATTTTTTTACTAATATTGACTTATTTATAAATTTCGTTCATTGAATTCATTTGTTTATTAATCAACTCATTTATTATTTAATACTAATAATCAAATATTCAAGTAATATATAAATTAATTTTGTATATATTAAAAATAGCGCAATCAAGTGTGGTTCTCAAAAAGCATTACGAGTTTCAATTTAGCTTTGGCTCAGTGCACAAAATAATATATTCTCACGTTGAGGACGCGGGTTCGTTTCTCGATTCTGGTTTTTTAGTAATTTACATTAATGCAATATACGCTATTTTCATATCTTCGAAAACAATGTGATAAACAAAGAGAAATACTTATGTTTACATATAAACAAAGACAAATAAATATATGAAAATAGCATATAGGTGCAGATAAAACATTACACGTCTAAGTAGGGCCGAATTTTGCGCTTATAGCACGTATACATATATGACCGATAATTCTATCTAGGCATGCCTACATAGAGCCAAGTTTTATTTATTAAAATAGAGAAACAATTTAAGGAGATTGAGGCATGGACTAATTTAACGATAAAAATTTGCTTAAAAAATATTATTTGTTCGGAAAGATGAAATAAAACACTGTGAAAAATGTCAAGAAGATCATCTTATGGATTTCTGAAAAAAAAACAACAAAATACATTGAGTCTTATAAAAATTTTCTAATTTTTATGATTAGAATATGGTCCCACGTTCATTATTATATGAAATTTTAATATGTTTCAATAAAACTCATATAAAATAAGCGTGCACATTTTCAAACAAATTGACTCATTGGATTTAATGTAACTACATTTTATTGAAAGTAATGCAATGAAAATTTGAACAAAAAAAACAATTTTTCATTTTTAATGACTAGAAAATAAGTGAAAAGTAAATATTAAATAAAAAAATTAAAGAATACGTATTTTGTTAAAATTCATTTATTTATTTATTTTTTTTTCTTTTTGAAGGAGTAATTTTAGTTTTTATGTTCTATATCTTTTGCACCAAAACATTGTGCCCTAACCTCTTTAAGGAATTATAACCATTAATTTATCAAATTATACAGATTATCAGTGACAATGCTTAATTATTTTTTGTTTATCAGCAGCATTCAATCAGAATTGACATTATGAGAATGTCATGCACAAGTATCTTATAAACTTGCAATTTATGTATAAGATTACCTCAACATATATATTTTACTACAAAGTTCCGAATGTATAATACACATAACACAAACATCAAATGAAAGCAACCAACAGCACTTTATCAAAGTTATCTGATCAATATTCAATTAAAAGCACCAACTTTAAATATTTGCAAATTCTTTCGCTATAATTGTTTGTCTATTCTTCAGCTGTTTATTAAGTGTAATTGCATATTTTGCTTATTATTTCATATTAATCCTTGTTTTTTTAAAAAAAACTTATATTACTTAATTATATTAAACTATTGTCTTCTTCTTTAAGTAATCAAGTAATTTCTAAAAATTAATAAACTGTAATAGATTTTCTTTTATTATTGTAATAAAACTTTTAATAAAAATAAACAACTGAATTTATAAAAAAAAGATACAAAACTTCATTTACTCTATAACAATATCCGTTCAATTAAAAAAAAAACAACTTATATTAATATAATGAAATATCTGAATTGTTAGTTCAACACTTCTCTCATATGTAAAGGTTTTTTGTGCAAATGTTTAGGAATTAAGCAATAATTAAAAATCAAACAAGTTTATATTAACATATACCTTAACATTTAAAAGCAACTGTTTACTGTAAATTTCAAATCCGTCATTTATTTGTTGATTATTATAATCTAAATTATATTAATTAAAATTGTATGTATAACGATTATATATTGATGTTGTTGCACTCAACGAGATAAAATTCTCATTATGTTAAATAATAAAATAGATTCAAGGCATATGTTTTTCTAAATAAATGTAATTTGTGTGCATATATCTTATACAAATTAACTACATCATATAAAGTAACGTTGAACTAAAGAGAACTAAATGAAATTAATTATAAACATAGATAACCTTATCATACACTATTTTCATGTTCATTTTGAAATTTTACATTTTAATGACAATCATACTTAAATGCGAAAAGTAATAATAATAAGTTCTTAGATGAAAATTTCTAAATTCCCTTAAACTAGTTTCAGAAAACTAGGATTAACTATCAAATTTTGATTATATGTTTGAAACAATTAATTTACCATCTTTTGTACAAAATTTAGTTGCGTCTAAATAATTGAACTAATAATTTTGCATTAGATTGCATCTTTTTTGTGCTAATTTGTTTTATTATTATAACAAAAATCTGCAGTGTAAATTAGATGTTAATTGTAAATACGAATATTCAGAATTATTTTTTTTTATTATACATGACATTACGAAGAAAACATTTTTTTATTCAGAACTTCAATCGGATATATACTTACTCACTATAGAGCGTGAAATAATTATTTTCTTTGTCTAAAATAAAGTAGATTAAGCTGATTCTTCAGCTTTATAAATGCAAAAAGGATAGAGCTGATAATAAATTTATTAGTGGAAAAGAGAAATTTAAAATTTGATTAAGAATTACCTTAAGTTTAAAAATAATTTTATATGACATTTTGTACACAGTAAAAAAAATATTTAAATATTTACACGATTTCGTGTAAAAATACAAATTAATGTCTAAAAAGTGTTAATTTTACACCGATCGGTGTACCAACATCCAATCATAAATATACTTTAGATATATTTACACCTTTGGGTGTAAAAAATACACCGAAATTTTTACACTTTTACACTGGCACGAGATTTTTTTTAGTGTTTATAATTAACAGAAAATAATTACATATAATATCAAATTTAATTCAACATGATGAAACTTTTGTTTATATAACAAATTTTAACACATTCATTCAATATATTTAATTACGTTTTTAATTTTTTATGTTCTTTTAAATACAATAAAAAAAAGATTTTTAATATTTACTATAATTATAGGAAAAATATATATAATGACAAATATATTGACAAAATTCCTATACCAATATAAGAAAAACTGTTGGTTTTTAAAGTAAATTTTACTATAAATACAGTAAAAAATTTGTAAGACTTTTGCACTTTATATTCTAATCGTATAGGCATTTTTTTAATATGTGACACGATACGTCTTGATTCCTAGATAGTATAAGAAAAATGTCGTCCTATAACTTTTTTCATGTAAATATTACAATTAATCATTATTTATACTTTATCTATAAAAAATATTTTTCAAAAATACCTTATCATTTTAAATTTTTATAAGTAAAAACAGACAAAATTAGAAAATGTTCCAAATTTGCAATTACCTGTGTAAACAAATTCCAATTGTGACAAGCACCTAATAATTCCCCAAAGCCGCGTCTCAAATATAGTCTAATTTTCACCCAACGTTTGAAATTAATAATTGTTTTTTCCAGTAAACATAATTGATCAATATATTGTCTATAAATTTTTCAAATTAAATTAAATAATAAATCATTTTTTATATTGATTTTTATGTAAAAAAAATCCAGTTGTACGTCAAATTTCAATTCAAACTATTAGTTTCTGTTCATACATAAATGTCATTTTCACCTTTAATTACTTATAATAACTTTTAATTACTTTCTTTATTAATTAAAATTGTAATGTAAACATTTTATTTTTGGTTCAAATTAGAAATAAAATTTACCTTTGCCATAGGAATTATAGAAAATAAACTAATGTTTGCACAAAAACATTAATAAATTATTTACATCAGTAAATTCAAAAATTGGGTAAAAATTTGGCAATTCTAGAGACGCAATTTTATAGGGATTTATTAGGCAATATGAGTTTACAGGGTAACTTAAAAAAGAAATAGTTTGTGGAAAAAGTGTACTCAAAAAAATGTCCTGTGAAATCGACAAAGTTAGTAATGTCAATAGGGCAAATAGATACATTTGAAAAATCTTCATGTCTAGCCATGTGAAATACCCATAACTGCCTTGTAACTTACAGTATATCCCAGTATCCGAGAAATAATAGGAAACAATAACCAACGATTACTTTTAATTCAAAGCGCATTTTGTTTAATTGTGTTTTGGAAATTTTACAATTTAACTAAAATTAACCAAAAATGTGTGTAATTGTTTTGTATTGTATTCTATGTTGGATATAAATGAATTGAATTTTTACACTTCATAACATAGTCATTTTATTGTATATTATCGTCTATTGTAACTAATTATTAAATACAAATTGGAGTTGAAAATAGTATGTTTCATTCAATTATCTATTGTAGACAATTGTAATTACACGATTGAGATTTTGATATATTTAAATTATTCAATTATTTCAATTTCAGCAATTAAAAACATACAGTTTTATATATAAAAATATCTAAAACCAAATAATCTAAATATTATAAATACACTAAGAAAAATAACTTACAATAAATTACTGTTTAAACAGTAACTTGACCACAGAATTCCCATTAACATGAAAGTTTCTGTTAAAAACAGTAAACATTTTCCTCTCATGCACAAAAATTCTTGAAAAAGTCAATAAAAATTTGTGTTCAGAAAGTAAATTTTCCAGTTTTTGACAGAATTTATTCGGTTAATGGTAATTCTGTGGTTAAGTTACTGGTTAAACAGTAAGTTATTTTTCTTAGTGTATTTGTTAATTCAAAAGAACATATTGTTATGTTTAAAAGTACTAATTTTATGTCATTAGTTTATATATTAAAAATCCTAAACTCATGTACAAAAATCAATCGTATAAAGTTAAGATGTCGTTGTAGCTCAGTGGTAAACGTACAAGTCTCACTATCGGACGGACATGAGTTCAGTTCTCGATTACATTTTCTTTTTTTTTTTTTGTGAAAAATAATAAATTAGAATTCTATGTTATACACTGACAAAAATAAGCCTATACAAATTATCATCTTTCTGATAAAATAGGGATATACTTGTAAAAGACCAAAAAATTATCATCTTTTCTGATAAAAAGTCTTCGAAGCTTGAGAATTATTTTCATAAAAACGAATATATTTATCAGAAAAGATGATAAGTTTCTGGTTTTTTACAAGTATATCCCTATTTTATCAGAAAGATGATAATTTGTATAGGCTTACTCTTGTCAGTGTATTAACAATTCCAAAAAGCAATAGAAATTAATTCAAATTATCCAATTGATTTCTATCGTTTTTCGGATACTGAAATACATATCAGTCTGATACTTATAACCTCCAAAATTAATTTTGATATTAAGATGTAAGTTATATTATTTGTTTGTTATAACATTGAAAGTTTTGCATTTTTAACTTAAATACATAAAAAACAGCAAAAATAAGGTTATTATCAGCGCCATGTGCTATGATTATGCACAGAGTTGCTGCGCATATTTAGATTGCAGCAATTTAGCGCAAAATTCTGGCATGAGTATTTCACATGCCGACCTTGTGTATATGCAAAATAAATACAATTTGTATTCCACAAAATTCTGGATCCCACAACCAAATTTTGTCCTGTGTGTATATTAATATATGAGTAAAAATTAAATAATATTTATAATTTAATACGATGCCAATCTATTAAAAGAATTTCGTTAATTTTGTATCATTTTAATATTTATTTATTGTGCTATGTTAACGGTCAAAACATTAAAAGATATTATAAGAATTCAGTATTTGTAATAATAATAGCTATTTTTGATGCATAATTTAAGTTGCTAAATTGTTGAATAATTTTGAAATTTCAATCTGCTGCTTTTACTCGTATTTAACGAAATGAAATTCTAGTGGTTTTTATGTTATTTATTACTTTTGAACAACTCATTATTATATATATATTGACCAAATGCATAATGATTTCATACGGACTAAAGATATACATGAATGGTACCAGTAGCGATTTAGCGCATCTCTCCAAAGCATTGAGAATATCATATATACGCCTTAGTTCTGCGGTATGTGAGTCCACCCCAAGAAGTGCATTATCATGTATATTATGTTATGAATTGGGAAATCTCTATTTGAGCTGTTCTGATTCTAAATTGTTGTATAAGAAATATAAATTTTCTATATGAGTATCTGTTACATTATTTATAAATTTTAAATTTGACAATCATGTTACATTTAATATAAAGGTGAATAAAGAACTTATCTGCGTTCAATTTGTATGAAAAAGTAATTGAATGAAAATGGTTGAGTGTAATGAAATAATTAAGTGATGTTACGATATTGTTGCGGCAACATTGTTTCATAATCTTCTGTTTGGTGTGAAGTTAGGTGTTGATAAATGGCAAATGGAGATACGCCACGTCATAATGAATAATCTATTATGGCCCCGCCCACTGGACGAAATTATGTAAACAACTGCAAGGTGGTCTAGCGTCTCTTTTTTTACTATTTTTTTGTTCCATGTCATGAGATAATGAAGCATAGATCGATGGAACATTTTTTTCTGAATTCAAAAGATAAAACTCATCTTCGCAATTACACGTGAGGAAGGTACTCCGGGCAAAGTGTGGTCAGAAGTATTGCATCGGTAGCATAATTAGCGGTCCAGACCAGCCCGCAGAGTTTTGGATGTTTAGTGAATGCAGTTTGCCTGTCGAGTTTGTAATAGTTTCATTCCCGGCATAAATTTTGTACTTTGTCTATACAACAAGTGAAAACAAATTGTTCTCAATATTTAGACAACATACAAAATCTATTTAATTTAATAATAGTTCTACTCATTTTCAATTAAATCTTATTTTAATATATTTAATATTGTTTTCACATTAAAAAGTTATAAGGACAGTTATTATTATTTTAAGTTGCTTATTTTGGAAATTGATGTTTTTTATCCATATATTTATTTGTATTATTCCGCATAAAAAAAGATTTCTATTTCGTGTTTTAATTATTCGTAATTAATAAATACATTTTCATGTCAACAAAATAAAATTGTATAAATTAGAACCCATAATGTTTATCTAAACACACAGGGAAATTTTTTGGAATAATTACTATAGTTTACAGCAACGAGGACACATCAAGCATGTTTTCAGCTAAATTCCTGCAACTATAGGAAAAATGTAACGTATTTTCTATTACTTACTTTAAGAACCTCAAAAGTATCCGTTAGTTTATTGAAGTAATTTTCTCATAGTTGCAGGAATAAATTTAAAAACATGCTTGATGTGGCCTCGTTGCTGTAAGCTATAGTAATTATTCCACAAAATTTCCCTGTGTGTATCGCTAATAAAAATATTATCAAATAGAAATAATTATTTATTAGTGTTTACTGATACGTTTCACCAATATCGTTATTATTAATTCGCTTATACATATCTGATTGAAAATTCGCTTAACATTAGCTCAAACTAAGTTATATTAATTTACTGCAATTGTGGATCATATTGTTCAAACTAACTATTACATTAAACAAAGTGTTAAAATTACTAATTTCAGACTAACTAACAGGTGAAAAAATAGTGCGAATGTAATATCAAAATTCGTAAGAATTGTATTTGCTGAAAGTTTAAATTAAAATAAACAAATATATACATATATAAATATGGATCTATGTCATTTAGGCTAAAATGACATTTTGGCTAACCATTAAAAGTATATCTATATTCATATTATATATAGATATATATGTAATGATTAGCCTAAATGCCATTTAGCCAAAATGTCACTGACCCAT